>VUJU01003750.1:0-23504 GCA_009835225.1 Aphis craccivora | reverse complement strand
ACATCGGAAACCACCCCCATAGTTTGAAATTGGAGCATTATTTCGACTAGTTATGCTGTACACAGACACAAAAACAAAAAAAAAAAAAACACACATCATTGTAAAATTAATACATTCTTCACTTCGTTCAGAATCTAAAAAACATTACAAGTTTGATTTTCATGGCTTTTAGAATTTTTATACCTTTATAAACTAATGATCCCATTATTTTTTATAAAATAAGTGTATATTTTTAACGGTGTTTTATGAATTTTTTTTTTATTTTATTTGAATTTGTCTTGTTATCATGATAATATTAATACAATGATATATTACAAAATATATTAGTTTATTGAGTTTAATATTATATAATATGTATTTTGTATAACGTATACGTAAATGTTTGTATTTATCGTAAAATGTATTTACACAAAGTTGTAAAACAATTAAACTATGATCATAATATGCAACATTAATGTAAAATAAATTCACAAATATTATGTTAAAAATGTATATTCTTGAACAATATATAATACGTAATATGTGTGTCATATGTTTATGATTATAATTAAAACACGATTATCTATATAATTTAATAGTATGATAACATAATAGTTAAATCATTAATTTATGAAAAAAATTAATGAATATTTTTAGTCAAATCAATTTTACGATAGATTTATATGAAAAGATTATTTAAGATTCTTCTCAGCTTACAGACATTGCATGCCTTTGCTTCTTTTACTAAATCTCTCCAAAGTTTTCGATCATTTACATATTCAATTATTATAGTTTCTTAACTTTCCAAATATATTTTACTCATCGTTTACGATACCTACATTTTGGCCTCTTTCCGTTGGTTCTATTGACTATGTATGTATTATCGTGTCTTTTGTCCACCATAAATAATCAGTCCACGTTGTCTTTTCGCTTTCAGATATGTATGAATGTTTGATTTATTAAAACTAAAAAAAATTTAAAATAGACCATTTCATAGTTATAGACTGATTTATTTTTAAAACCAGTCAGTTGCATATAAACATTATTATTTTTTTATATTAAAAGTACTCACCAAAAAGTTTTTTTAAAAATATATTCAACTGATATTTTTTATAATAAGCAATTGAGTTATAATATTATAGTTCTTGTACCGCCAGATGAATTATAGTTAGAATATTGTCTTTTAATAGCATGCTTGTGAGCCAAGTTCCGAATTAAAATAATAAAACTTTAATATAACATGAGAATATACAAAGCATGCATGGCCTTTTAAAATCTTTGTTAGCAATTTTACGAGTACATAATTTGTTTCGGGTGAGTGTTTTTGTGTAGATAATATATTACTTACGTCTAAAGTAAAGACTGAACTCACTTTTCGATTGCGGTTCAGATCGAGGAAGTGACATTTTTCTGTTATCGGTCGGGAGATTATCTTGAACGGATTCATGGACCGTAAACACTTCATAGTATAGATTTCACATTGTGAAGAGAACTGAAAATTTTAATAATATACCTAACCTATATATACTTACTTATATATTAATATATATATATATATATATATATAATTATAATTTTTCGTTCGATATTATACTCTTGTGAATATTATAGATGCGATTAATTACGTGCCTATAATTCGAAAAAGGCGATCGGTCGTGCGTCACGCCCCTTCATTGGCTGACGGAAAGAGTGGATTGTGGCAATTTCCGAAGACTTTTGTTATCATAACTTTTTTTTCACAGACGCTGCTCTCAGATTCCGTAAAGTATCGCGTTACAGGTACTGTTATTAAATTAAATAAAAAAAAACGCACGGTTTTAGCGCGTGTCTTGAGTTAAAATAATATATAACTCGATCTCATTCGAATTCAACGCCAACAATATTTCCGTTTATTAGTTGGGCGCGATTCATTGACGCGTCACACGAATCATTCAAAGCTATTCTAGTATAGTACCTATACTAAGTAGTCTTTCATCCCAAACCGAATTTTTTACTCCATTCCCTGGTTCATATATTATTGTATTCTGTTCATATTAGGATCAATTGCTATTTTTTAAATCCCACGCACAAAATTCCTACCGGAAAAAGTCAAACGTAATAATATTAACAATAGCATTCCTACTCGAGAATTGAAAAGGCAAAAACGTCTATAACAATAATGTACATATTATGTAGGTACCTATACCGCACGTGCAGTTAATCCTTCATAATATGCATCATACTAATGGCGTATCCTAGGTAGTAATAATAGTACCGTTCTGCTAACGGATAAAAAAATGTATTATATTACGTCATATTATTGTATTACACGTATAAGATTATAATATTGTCTTCTACGGATAAGTATAAATATATATTACATATTATATCGAGTAAAAAACATTGAAGTGCGTCTTAAAAACACATTCATTAAATCTCGTAGTGTAAACATTTTAGTCAGTCTAATAAATAAGCGAATGAATAAATCAGTCTTATATATTTAAAATATACATTTATAGGTGTTGAAAGTTAAAAGGGATTTTTCCCCACTTCTTTTTACGAACAGTTTATAAATTAAAATATATGGGGTTTTTTTTTTATCTGAATTACATATCCCGATTTTTATTCTAATACTTGTCGTGTCTATAGTGAATAAAGTACTTTTTGACCGTAAACATTTTTCTCAAAAAATGAGAATTGTATAATTCATCCGCGACTATTTATTTAGTTTTATATATGTATATTACTGGTTGGCAAGTAAGTAGTTATACAAAATTACCAACGTTATAATCCATCTTCTGATTTTGGCTTATAAGCTAAAAAAAATTTTATTTTCCAGAATTATTTAAACTTTTCCACTGAAACTTTCCATAAATATCGCTTTTCCGGATGTGTTAAAAATGAATACTTAAGAAAAATACAATAACTATTCAATACGATACAATTACAGTTCGCTACTAAAAATATAGTGAAATAGCCAGAATTCACATACCTAATATGTCTATTTCACATAAGTCTGTATGTAACCATTATAAGAACCATTATAATAATTGGTGATAACTTAACTGGCACATACACAATATAATTTATGTAGGTATATTATACCTGTATGTATGTTGTACACGTTTTGTATGTATCTTAATTAGGCTTAATCAAACTTATAACGTTACGATGTTATCAACTGATACTCACTCGACACTCACTTTATAATAAAGTCCACAACATTGGTACGGGCATAATATAATATTTGGAGGAAAATTTATGGTGGAGAAAAATGGTACCTATCTCATTTTTGGAGGAAAATGGATCCACCCGGTATCTAATTAAAAACTAATATACATAATAATATGCATTATTGAACACATTTATTTGAGAAATTGGGTTTGTTTGATTAGTTCCTACTGATATTAAAATCAAATGTGACGTAATATACATATATTATATGTATATGTAACAAAAAAAAAGGTGCATTCCTACTATATATCATATTGTCGTCTAATCCTAGTAAGCTACAATGATTTATGTTTTATTCCATAATTTTTTTATAGTGTATTGTTATGATAGTATTCATAATCCGAATATTGTTCATTTAAGAAATTGAATAAATTTAAAACAATTTCATATTATAATACAACATCTATAAATTATACTGTAATTATTAGTCATCATTTTGCAATGGGGTTTTAAAGTGCAATATATATATACATTCAAGTACAACTCTTCCGGCTTTCATATATTATTATCACTTGAATAAAGTTATATAATCGCTGAACATTTAAGTAATATTTTACAATACTATTACTGTAAAGTTTAAGTAGTTGGATCGATTTATGCATCCTACCTACATAACAATTTATCAAAAAACCCCATTTAGCGCGACACTAATATAGTTTAACTCATACAACTGAATGACGTTAAATTCAAAAGTAACCCCTAATATGATCTTATTAATTTAATCTTAAACAATTGAACAATTGAATGATTCAATTGAATATAACATGATAATATAAATTTATAATTTAATACGTGCTTATAATAATAATAATTCAAAAGATATTATTGATTAGAATCATTAATAAATAGCTTTACTCTCTAAATCTTATACGAAAGGAGGGACATCATTGTTTTGTTTTTACAACAAATTTATTTAAATTCTAATATTTAGTATTTTTTTAAAAACTATTTGCTAAAATAGCACAATTGAAAAAAAAGAATCTTTTGTTTAACAATTCAAAAATATAATTTTCATTTGAAAAAAAAAGAAGGCTTTATCACCACAGAATATGTCTTAAATGATATAAAAAAACAAAGTTGGTATTCAAAATTTGGATTTTATATCATGTGTATTTAATAATTTTAAATTACTTTCATTATATAATATTTCAGTTTGAAATATTAATAATTTATTATCTGAAAATGTATTTTGTTTATTAATAATTAACTAAAACAAACGATTATTATAATATACTTTATTATTATTTTAATATTATAGCTACATTTCTATATGATGTGCCCGTAAGCATAATTGTTCTTCTGTCAATGTTTTATGGCACGATTTCTGTCATGGCAGTGGTTGGAAATGCTTTAGTAATATGGATTGTGACGTCCAGTAAACGGATGCACAACGTAACCAATTTGTACATAGCAAACTTGGCATTAGCCGATATCGTTATCGGTCTTTTTTCAATACCATTTCAAGTAAGTAATTCTATTGAACTTATTTTAGAGATTTGCGATTGTTAATACATAAAAATGCAGAGAATGTACCCAGGGCTTGAATTTGAAAAAAAAAAAAATTCGTTTTACGTTATTTTGAATAAAAACGTTACACAAAATTTGAGTTTATCGTTATTCAGATTTAAAACGTTATACAACTTTTGCGTTTTTTTTTCAGAATTTAAATTTTAAACGCATTTACCTACCTGTTTCAAAGTAACGTAGCAATAGGGTATCACTATTAGCTATTGACAATAAAATTATTCTATTTATATCTACATATTACATTTTAAAAAATGTTTAATAATATTTAAATTAATTGATTTTTTTAATGGTACACTATTTACTATAAAATATAATGTTTTGCGTTATATTTTGTTTAATGATATATTTTATATTTTGTCAAACGTTACGTTTTGTTTTTTGTTATTCAATTATTTGTGTTTATCGTATTACGTTTACAAATTTCAATCGTTTTTTTGTCAAATATAACGTTACTATCACGTTTTCAAGCCCTGCATGTATCTATACTAGATCTACTGTTGAGCCCCAATATATATATATTATATATATAGGTAAGGTAGGTAAAGATAATTCTATACAAAAATATCTTAATGACTTAATAACCATCTAAATACATATTTTAAATATTATTAAAGTTAATAAAAAATTTAACACTGTTCTTTAAAATTAAATTTTTTTATTTAGATAACTAGCAAAAAACAGTGGAAATATTCAAATATTCATATGAAACTTTATTTTAATTTTATTGTTGTTATAGTCATGAAGGTAATGTGATATTTTCACAAAATACTTAAATGAGTATTTAATAGTCGTAATATTATTTTAGAAATCTTTTAAAACTATTTATTAATCTTTTAAATTTTAGAATTTATTATAGTTTTTTATTTTATTTTTTTATTGTATTAATTAAATGAGTTTAACAAAGTTGTTCCTCATAATTTGTTCTTACAAAAATTTAATATGTGTTTTTAGTTAGTTTTAGTTGTTGATAGACTTAAAAAGTGTCAAAAATATGTATAGTCACATTTTTTTAATTTACTATACGATAAGTTAAAACTTGTAAGTGTGATTTTGATTGCAATTTTAAGCTTTAAAAAAAAATTTAAATGTATTAATAATTGTGGGCTTAAAAAATGAAAAGCAACAACAAATAAATCAAAATGATAAACAAATAAATAAAAAAAAAAAATTAATTATAATAATCTGGGTAGCATATTATATGATATAATATACTATACATTATTTTTATATTATGCTTTATCTTGAATATCAGTTTCTTTATTTATTTAGAAGAAATAAATCAGATTTTTTTTGACTATTTGTCTGGGCTAAATCAGATAGACACTGTTCGTCATCTAGGTATATTGGGAGAAAATATTATATAATTATATTACATATTTATTTTTTTAATTAACTGTAATAGTTTGTTTAATTATATCGTAAAATACAGAATAGTTACATTAACAATTATAATATATACATTATCGAAAGTAGGCATATACTCCCAGTAGACTGAATGGTATAGGTGTACGTATTAAAATATAACATCATGATCGATTAAACAAACGATTAATACAGAAATACGATGGTAATTAAGTTTCAGGCTGCTCTGTTGCAACGATGGAATTTACCTGCTATAATGTGTCCATTTTGTCCGTTCGTGCAAGTACTTTCAGTTAACGTGAGCATTTTTACCCTTACCGCAATTGCAGTTGACCGGCACAGAGCTATTCTCAGTCCGCTCAGGTTAGTAAGTTGTCTTGGTAAAAATAAATCGTATTACACAACAAGCGACATTAATATATTTATTATATTTCAAAATGTATAAATAGTTGTGTTGTGTTAACGGTCATGATTTATTATAAGTATTATTATTATTTCGTATTGTTAACAGCGCAATACCGTCGAAATTCCGAGCAAAAATGTCAATAGCCACCATTTGGGCGATAGCTTTTGTGCTAGCGACGCCAATGGCTATTGCTCTCAGGGTGCAATTTATCGAATACGGAGATAGAGGTCAGTTGTAATTTTATTTATACGATGACTTTCCTTTTCTATTACAATACTACTTCATCAAACAGTTTCTAAATACCCAGTACCATTGTTTCCGGTTGATATAGACAGTATATTGTTTATATCACAGTCAAGGGATGTATCTCATTATTCAACTATATTCCAAAGTAATTTTTATATTGGGCAAAAAAACCGAACAGACTTTTACTAAAAAATTGTATTATTTTACCATTGTTAATTTGAATCAACTTATATTATTTTACATGTATATTAGGTTTATTGAATTAAATTTAATAAGCGATAAATATTAAATACGTAGATTAAACGCTAAATATTATGTAAATCTTAGAGAAAATAATACCTTATTTTGTCCAACAGGCAGATTTTAAGTAATTAAGATAGACATAGACTCTGTCATACACTATTTTTATAATAGTGAATCATAATAATCAAAACATTTAAAAAAAAAAAATGAATATTGTAGTACTATTTTTAATATTATAAATAATTATATATATATATTATAATACATTATACATACAATTCAATATTTACATAAATTATTTATAATCGCTGCTAAATATTTTAAATAAAATTATTTAATTTACCCGAAGTCTATAATAATATTATACTTACTTAATTAAAACATTTAAAATGCTATCAAACCCCTTACTTATTTCCCTTAATGAATTCTCATACGTTTTTAATTCAACGCGTGTTTGTATTTGAGTGTGAAGTGCGTAAAGGTGAAATATTGAATTAAAAATAAGTTTCAACAATTATAATAATCTGTTCAAATCAAGGTTCTTAAAAATTTAAAACAGTGGAAAAACAACAACCATTGTTTTATTCACAGATTTCAAATATTGGTTTAATACTAAATAATGTTAAGTCGTCAATAAATTACAATTTAAATTAATGTAAACACTTAATTCTACGCAATTTTTGTTCAAACACTTGATAAATAAATATTCTTGATTTTTATAGGTATAAATAAATGAATAATAATATTATTATTTTTTAATGAATTTTTTTTTATATAATTCTAGACAAATATAATTACTTATTGTGCATACACATATTAAGTAAAATACAAGTGTATAATACTGAAATATTTTTTACATAATTATTAAAAATATGACATTATATTATGTGCAATTTTATTATTTTATAAATTGAAATAAGAATTTTTAAAAAGAATTATGGTAAAATAATGGTAGCAGGAATTTGGGTCAAGTGGAATAATTTACATTAATATTACTGCACACTATTTTCAATTTTCAAAAAAAAAAAAAGATTTAATTAAATAAAAATGTTATTATTTATAATAGGTATGTATATTAAAAAAAATTCTTATCGAAAAATATGAAAATGTTTTAAAATCTCTATTAATATTGTTACACTTGCTATAAAATAAAATAATTTTAAAGTTTTTGAAACATAAATAACAAACAAAATAACAAACATTTGGTAGCATAAACGACATCTGAAACCATTCTAGGGGCATATTTGGCTAAATTAATAAAATATGTACTAATGTACTCTATAATAATATACAGATGTTACACATAATTCTACGTAAAGCTAACGATCATTGACTGTTTACAGAATATGGCCACGCACGCATTGACAAAATATACAATTTATATTGTTTTGTAAATATTTAGAACCCAAAATATTTTTTTAACGCGGAGTAATTAAACTAAAACGCTGATTGATGTATAATGATATAGACGAAAATATACTTTTTATCCTTGTAATTATTTCAAATTAAATTTTAATCAGCGTAGATACGGTTGGTTATAGCTTTTGAGTTAATGATTATTACCTAGTATAAGAAAATCAATGTTTTATTGAAAATTTTTTCAACATTATAAAACATTAATAACAAATATAATGTTCTAACAACAAAATTTTAAAAAAAAAAACGAGTTGATATTTTATAATATGTTAATTAATAATAATTATTAATTTAATCAAGAGAAAGAATTACATTGTAAAACTTATATCGATCGTTTGCATAAACAAACTGAAAGAATATCAATACAAAAATAAATCAATTTAACATATCTCTCTTTGAAAAAATTAAAAATGTCAATGAAACAACTATATGACCCATTTTTATATAAAGTCATTGAAAGACAACAATTTAAAAAAATAAAATTATACTTTTTATTATTCTTATCGTAATAGTTTTCAAAGTTCTTAGTTAAATGCAGAATAAGTAGTTAATCGTTTGATTTAATAAAGTAGTGATAAGTTTTTAATCATTGATAAACAGAGTTGTGGAACAAAATTTAGCAGAATAACCCTCTGTACTACTCTACTTTAAAATTAAATTACTAAAAAAAAAAAAAATAACAAAGAATTTAATTAATTGTTTATAAGTATATTTTTATTTGGAATATGAAATTGAAATTGTATATTGTTATTCAAAAAAATTAATTTTAAACATTCATAATGATAAAGAAAATATGTAGGTATCTTTAATTTTTTTTTTTTATTTAATTTTGTAAAATCCTGTAAAATTTATTTCTAAAAAATAAACACTCTTCAAGAAAATGGAAGTTTTCTTTTAAAAAAAATTCATCTTATTTGTATTTAATACACCTACGTATCGTTTATTCATTTATTATATTTTGCAGACGGCCGGAAGTTGGTTAAACCGTTTTGCTACAACGTCCAGCTTCCAGAGCGCTCTATGCTGTTCTACAGAATAACACTTCTGTTTGTCCAGTACCTAGTTCCCGTTGTCATTATAACTGTTGTATATATGCGAATGGCGTTACGGTTGTGGGGCTCACATGCACCAGGCAATGCACAGGACAGTAGAGACGCAAATCTAATGCGGAACAAAAAAAAAGTACGTGTCCATCGCATTGAAAATATAATATTGCTCAATAGTTTGTTATGATATCTGGTCCCATTGCTTAACTCCATCTACGAGCAGTCAATAATAACTTTACTCTAGTATCTTCTGTGAAGACTTGACAATATGGCTCATTTTATCGACCGCTAGAAATAAAACTTACTGCTCTCTAAAAATTATCGATTACAATCAGAATCACGATCATACATTCAAGAAAAAGTTTTATAGTTTCAATACTTCAAAGGTTACATGTAAAATATTTATCTATACAAGTTATATATATTTAACTTCTGTAACGAAAAATGCATGCATAAAATATTTTATCATATAAGAGTATTACAAAAATATGAAAACAGAAACAGTAATGAATTTTTTGATAATATATTATGGTTTAAGTTCATTAATAGATTGAGTTGTAACATTAAATAATAATGTGATATAGATGAGTAATATATATTTCAGGTAGAAAATAAATAAATTTTAAAATTGAATTAAATATAAGATAATATTTTTCTCATATTAATAATATTTATAAGATAAACACGTGATAATTTAACTCAAGTATACTTTTCATGAAAATATGTGAAAATTAGGCCCACAGACTATTATAAATAGAGCGATATTTTTAAGAATCATTGAACTATCTGATGGTAGTTACTAGTTATTGCATTAGTCTCAGGTTGTATGCAGTCCACGACATATTTTACAGTACGGATAATGGCCACATTAGACTTGTTTGCCCGTAAACTTTGGTTTATCAATTTTAATTAAAAAAAAATAAAGATAAATTAAAAACGTTTTGTTCTTTTCCACTTGAAAAAACAGTAAAGGAAAAGTATTTATATCATGGGTTATTTTAATAAACTATATATTCGTTTTGACCTACTTCAGCTGAGGCAGGTGTAATTTCTGCGTTTTATATGTATCATATAAAAATACGATGATACTTAGATGTATGAAATTCAACATCAAAATTGGATAAATATATTTCAATTTCAATTTAAACTCAAGTGGATAAAATGGTAAATTTAATTGTTTTTGAGTATTTGCCATAATTTTTAGAAGATATTAATAAATGTTGACAGGGATATTATATAAATATAATATATTTAGAGAGGTCCTTAAACCCTTAAGTTCTTATTATTTTTGATTATTGACAGTATAGTACAAGGTCGGCTAACTTTTATGGACTTTTGATCGACCTTTGAGTTTTTTAAGTTGTCACTATCAACCAAAAAAATAAAATAAAAAATGTATACATTATAATATATTATATATAAAAAAATTTACAAACATTTTTTTTATAAAATTACAAAAAGGAGTTCTGATCTGTTTGTATGGTACTATACCAGATATACTAGGTTATTTGAAACCATTAGAGTAAACTGAACAAAACTTTTTATTTTTAACATTTTGTTGATAGGAGGTTGGCAACCAGATGAGAAATTGTGTTTCTTTGAAAATGTTGGTTTTATTAAAGAATTGGCCTTTGGCATATTTTCATCCACAAATATTACGTGCTGGGACTAAATAATTGATATCTTATATATTGTTTAGTAAAACATTATATGATTTCGGATTTTCATAGTAAAATTAAATTATAATTTCTACTAACAATTTAACTTAATTTAAGAATTACAACAATATACATAAAATATATAAATGTTGTAGTTTTCTATATATTCTTATACCCTTTAAAATAGTATTAAAAATAATATCATTTTAATCTAAATCATAACACACAATAATTAAATGATATAAACACTCATACAATTTAGATAGAATCAACTATATTATTTTATTAATTGATAATGAAACATAGTAAAAAAAATATGTGTTGTTTGAGATAGGTATTATTAAAAAAACAATACTGCGATTTGGAATAGTAAAAATTAGTTCTAAATTATTTAATATAATAAAATATAACTATTAACTATATATAATATTAATATTATACATAAATTAATTATTTTTAGAGTACCATATTTATAGTATGTCTCTATGTCTCCAATATTGTAATAATTTTAATAATGTTGTACACGATTTATTTATTTAACATTACTTTCTTAATATATTTTTGTTGTTTCTATAGCAGGTAATAATATGAAATAGGGTACGGTATGAAAAGCATAGAGAATTAAATTAAAAAATTATTCACTGTGATAAATTCGATTTAGTGACGCTCAACACGAGCCACCATATCAATTTAACTTCGATGCACTCTAAAGTATAATATCGATATCGATGTCGATAAAATACATGTGACCATGTCCACATGTTCAATAGTTTCATAATTATTTTCAATATTTTTTTATTTTACAACATAATATGATATGATAAATATATTTGATTAGACTTTTTATGAAGTCGGTTAAGTAAAAGGTAAAATTTTGTATAGTTGTATAATATGTATAAATAAACTAAATATTTGAATTAATATATAAAAATAACTATTATACGAGCTTGTGTTCTTTCAAAAAAGCACAAAAAATCTACAGTCATTGAACATTTATTTTTTTAACAATAATTTTTCTGAAAAATTATGACTTATTACCTTTCTTATATAAATATCCAGACGGTATTTGGAAAAACGGGTGGTTAAATCACGTTTTATTATATTTACAATAATAATTGTTAATTATTAACAAATCCATTTTGGTACCTATGTTTATTTATATATTTTAATAGCTCCTTCTTTCACAGAAATACATGATATGTTAAGAATTGGGTACTTTATTTTAGATTCCTCCGCACCAATTTAAATTTAATTCAACGCAGTTGGAGTGTGCTATTACTACGATTACACACTCATTTAAAATGATAGTCCTTTGATGTCATTCATTTTAATACCGATGCAGAAAATAAACGCTCTTGAAGCACCTATAGCTGTATGTATATACTATACACGGTTTTAATATAAATTTCTAACTACAGCTACAAAATATTAATAACATTTTAGTAAAGATAAGTTGTGTTAACTTTTGATAATAAATCATTTTTACATCTCAAGAAAATAATTTATATCGTATCATGTAAATTTTAAAATTTTATATTTTATACGGTTCGATTTATTTTTTGTTGTGTAGCTGTATAATAAATGCAAAATTAAAATATTAAACCAATATTTGTTTTTAAATAACAAATATAAAAATAAAAAAATTCCATTTTTAATATCAATTAGTATAAGTGAAATTACTTTTTGTTACATAAATGTGTAATGAAAATAAATAAATGTGCACGCCATAAATGCTTAAATAATTATTAATTCAATTCTGATTTTTAAAATAACCTAACTTATAGACCATATTCTCATGTACATAGTTATTTAATGTATTCAATGACTTTTCTGTTCCGATACAAACTCATGTTTTAAATGAAAATATTCTTTTTTACTAACAATATATTTTGAAAAAGATAGTTTTATCAAATAAACGAAATGACCGAAAGTAACGAAATCAAAATTCAAATGAATATTGTCTAAATAAACTATTATACTCTGTTTATTGATTTCTAGAGTTTTTGAATACATTATAGATAAAACCCACTGCTATTTATAAACGTGTACTTGATTTCTTAATCCATAAACATTGTTCAAGAAGTAGTAACTGACTACATTATTATTGATTAACGTGTATTATTTTAGGTCTTGTGAATAGTCCACATTGGAAGTTTTAATTAGAAATCACTATAATAATGTTATTCTATGGAGTTAAATGTCCCTTGATAGATTATTGAAAAATAAATTTCTCAAATTATTTGATAAAGAATTCCTATATCTAATTATCTCAAAATGAAAAAATTAATAAAATCAAAAAAATAATTCTTTTAGTTCCTATTTACATTTTAAACTAATAATTATTATTATGTTATAATTGTATCAAATTATGATAGGTATTTCCAAGCACACAGACAAATAGTTTAGTTACTATGCTGGTTTTCGATAAGTTACTGGTGTGTAATATCTGATGTATAGAATTATTATAGAACTACTACCAAACATAATTTCTACTTTAATAATAAAATTAAAAGGCGAAGGCTGAAAATATTATTGTCAAAAATATAACATTGGAGTTGTTGAGTTCTTCACATTTATGTCCATTATCGTTTGTATCTATTTTTATCTTATTCATAACATTGTTAATAATATTTTTTTAACATTCTTTAACATATTTAACAAACTTAAAAATAACATATAAACTATAGATTTGCCCGGTATATTCTGCATAATATCCCAGCAATATTAATTGATGTACTTAACTATTTCTAAAGTTTATAATAAACCTACAATACTAGTTATTATATTTTTTAATAATATAGGTATTAGTATAATTGATCATTATTATATGGTGTACATTTAAACTAAATATTTTATTTTAAATACCTGTTGTGTTATGTCAAAGGTTAAATATTTTGTTTTCGCCGTCGACTAGGTACCTATTATTTTCAACCAATGAAACTTAACTTAACATTAGAATAATAAGCAATATTAAGGACTCTTATAAATATAAGACGTATTGTATCTAATATGATTTAGAAGATAATCACAGTCGTAAATTGACTATAACCGCGATATAAAACTAATTTCGTCATGGATTTGGTTGCAGCCACGTCGTCGCAAATAATAAATTAGTCAATAGTCATCCCCAATTCTAGGGTTGAATAAGTCGCACGTATCTATTACGCATTACATAAAGTAACGTTGTGTTTATTAAATAACCAATGTTATGTTTGTTATAAATTACTTTTTCTTTTTAAAAACATCTAAAGGTTGCGCCGAACGTGATACATCGTTCAAACAATTATATATGTGATCTGCACAGCGCTCCCTACATTTACCTATAGTTTTTCATTAATCCTTATGAATATGTTATAGTATGAGGATTTTTGAATCGGCTTAATATTTTTTATTTTTTTCATATATGTTGACATATTCAGTCAGAAAGCTTAATAATTTAATACAAGATTCAAAAAATTGTACTTAAAACTATTTAAAAGTATTACGAATACTTAGGCACAATTTTTTAATCCAACTTTTCCCCATAGTTGATGTCTTATTAATTATATAAACTTTAAGTATTTCATTCACAGTTACATTTAACACCAATAATCACAACCATAGTAAAATTCAACTTTGAACTTGGTATAATTCTAATTCCCGCATTATCTCCCAACCTGTAAATCGGGATGGCTTCCTATAAGGCACTTAAAGCACTAGGTTTCATTAAACAAGTTACAAGTGAAGTCAAGATTTCTTCCCCTTTAAATTCTTTATACTGCAAAGTTGTAACTGAGTTGTAAGACTAATCCAATGTGGTCTTGTTCTATACGATCCTTTCACTGCTTTCAGCTCTTGTAAAGTTTAACCTATTGAACGTAAGTTTTTAATGTTTACTATAGTAAATATATAGCTATAGCTAATACTAAATATTGACAAATCACATGCATCATGATTTCTCTTTAATACTACAAAATTTAGATTTAAGCTCTCACAAGCATTCAAAAAATATAAAATGTATAAATATAATTAATAACTGATCTGCTTCTCATTAAGGATAATATAACGAACATCTTCGCCGTTGTATTTCGTTAACTAATTTAAGCTACTTTCTATTCTTTAAAGTAGCTCACAATTAAATCATCGATTTTTAAAATAGTAATAAAATATTTTTTAAATTGTAATATATATTTTTTTACTAAATTTTGAACCTATTTATAATATAAATATGATTAAAAATATGAACTGTTCATCAATCATATGATTTGTTTCGAACATTCAAAATATAAACAGTTATGATTTATAATTAAGATATATAATATACCTATTTATTTATTAAACTTTTAAATCAATAATTTGACCTACAACTTTAATTGATTCTGAGATTTTTGAGTGAGGTTAGTGTAGTATAACCATTAACCAACCATAATAGTGTAACAAAAACTTATGAGCGATCTATCTCCTAGGTATTTCTATACCTAGAAAGCTGTCTGATACATTAATAACATATTTGATAAGTCCGACTAGAAACCGTCAAACAATATTTTAAAACTTTAAACGAGTACGAAATCTTCCGTAAATACGTGCATTATCATTAACGGGTAAGTGAAAGCTTGATGCAATAAGCTCACTGGGTCATTTTAAAACAATAAATAAATTTTAAAAATTATAAGGTAAAATTTATCCAAAAAAATGGTTAAAAAATATTTAAAAACTATATTCATAAGTAATTTTATTATTTAAACTATTGAATATTTCGATAAATTGATTATCCAAATGTTCAATACAAACGTACGTTGTAACTTGTAAGACTTATAATTCTCTAGTTCCAATTTCATATTATTTAAAAATTTAAGCACGATTAAACATAAAAGCTGTGTGTTTTTCACTCTTATTTCAACAATAAATTAGAACTATACTATTATTGATTAGGTATTAAATTGAATTTAAATTTATCATTGGATTTGAAAAAAAATATTGTAAACTGAGTTTAGTTTATTTTAATTTTGTCAAAATTTTCTTCAAAATAAGAAAGTTTATATTCTTCCAGTAACTTAAAATTTTATATACTACTGTGAAATTGAAAAAAAAATTTAAAAAAAATTTTTCAAATTCACATAATTGAGGGATGGAAATCCAAAACGTACTATTGCCAAAATTGACAAAAACGAGTTAGATATTGATTGTTCTCTTGATTTAGATCAATATTATTTTATTGTAATTTAATATCATTTTAATATCATATGATTTATTAACTACCAAAACTGGAGTTACGACATTGGAATTAAGTATTTACGTGTCATATATTAAGCATATTATTTTAGAATGATCGTAAAAAACATTACAATGTAAAAACAATAAATTAGAAATTAATATTTTTATTTTGGAAAAAGCACATCTTGGTGTACATTTTATAGGTTTTCCAAAACGAAATATTTTCATTAAATTTTCCAAAACGTACAATTTCCATTAAATTGATGAAAAAAGTAAGTTTTGGTTTATTATACATTTTTATATGACAAAAAAATAAGGTTTATACTTCAAAAATGAATTTTTATTTTTAAAAAATCGCTTTAACTCATTATACTTTACATTTATAATGATTCGGTAAATTGATATTAGTTATAGAAAAAGAGATACAGAAAATCGCTTCTCCTGAAAAATCAGTATTTTGGTAATAGTACGTTTTGGGTTTCCACCTCTCAATTATTCTCTCAAGTTACAACAGTTCAATTTATATCAGCATTCTTTTAAATTGTTAATTGATTTTTTGAACCAAATAATTTTGTTAAAAGTCACAATGGTAACAATGTACTGCATATTTAACATACTTTATCAGATACTATTATACACAAAGTTTCAAAAAATCTGAGTCTATACGATTGAAAACTGCATACTTCAATGTTGAATTGAAACGGAATTGATATCTCAACAAGCTTACATACTTTGAATACTTTCACAAAATTTATATTTTCCATTCTTACACTTTTTTCATCATAATTTAGTAAGCTACTAATCGTATACAAGATTTTATACATTCATCGTATAAAATTTAATGAATACTTTCACAATCATTGATATTTTTAATATACATAATACAAATTGTATAATTATTAGAAATATCAGTTTTAATTTTATTGATAGTACTTTTTTTTTCATAGTACCTACTATTATATCTACTATACCTATACCTATACACAACATATTACAATGAGATTTATTATTAACATTTAAGTACCATCGATAAACAATTAACAAAATATAAATTACTTGAATTTCTTATTAAACGTGCCTAATATGATTACAAAATAAGGCAAAATCTCATTTCAATAAAATTCAATAAATTTTAACTATTCTACATTTATTTTGTAGATAAAATTAATGGTTTATTCATAAATCATAAGTGGTAAGTTAAACCTTAAACATTATAACAAATCACTAAATTTACAGGTATAATTATTTTTATTTTAATGCTAATTTATGTTTTTATTAAAGTTCAAAATTAAATGTAGTTATCTATTTGTTGATGTTTTCCAGGTCATAAAGATGCTAGTTATTGTGGTTGGATTGTTCGTTTTATGTTGGTTACCATTACAAACATATAACGTACTTCAAGATATATTTCCATCAATAAATCAGTAAATTATTATTACTTTGTTGGTACTTAATTTCTGAATTTACAAGTAATTTCGAAATTTACGTTATTTAGGTTTCGCTATATAAACATTGTGTTCTTCTGTTGTGACTGGCTAGCAATGAGCAACAGCTGTTACAACCCATTTATCTATGGAATATATAACGTGAGTATTATAATAAGTTATTATTGTATACATATTTTAGTGAAAATAATGAAAAATATTGTCATAAATGTATTAGAACATAAATTATTACGTTTTAAGTTTATGACATATTAATATAATATATAATATACCTAATTATTATATATATCATCGTTAGCAGACAATTATACTTTACCAAAATATATGAAAAAACCCATGCATCGTAATTTTTATAAATCAATATTGCAAAATATTTTTCATGGAGTTTCTGAGCGGAGCGATTATTCAGATAATTATTATTGATTTAACAACGAAGCGTGTGTATTATTTCTGTTCAACACAAACCTTAAAGCAGTTTCTTTGATTTTCAGCTGTGAGAGAGAATCGTTACTAGAATTCTTCTCATTAGATCTCTCTCTCTCTTATCTATTATATTATTTAACTTTATCTAGATGTAGTTAAATTTGGTGATGTATCATAAAGAGTTTCGTTTTAAATGATTGAGTTTATTCAATTTAAGGTTAACAAAGATAATAAATGAACGAAATAAAGTTCATTTTGAAATTTTACATTTTAATTAACTTTTATAATAATATATATTATAAATAAAAAATTATCTTGAAAACTAATATTTTAGACGTTTTACGTTAATGTTAAACACTTTATAATTCTAGATGTTAATTTGAGTTCTAAGTTTAAATCACATGCTGTTGTTTATTTATTTTTTACGATTTCACAATATAATATATTTCACTTTTTAAACTAACATTTTCAATTAAAATTATTTATTATTGGGTAAACGTAATTTTGTAATTAGTAATTATGTATATATCATGCCAAATTTAGGGCACTAGAAGTCTAGAAATAACAAGACAGATAGCCTGTTTAACTTCGATTGTAACTTATTAGGCAAACTTACAAATTCATCTGCTATTCACAAAAATATGAATATTTAACGAACATTGAATATTTATAGTAAACCATATATTTTGATCATACAATAAATATATAATTCAAAGAATTAATGGAATAATATATTATACGTTATGCCATTATTTCTTTATTCGTTTTAAAGCAAACAATGTTAACTCGTACACACTTAACCTAGTGCCAAAATATAAATCGAATAATAGTGGTTTTAATGTTTTGTTTATCACCGTGATATTGGTAAGGTAGTATAGTAGTTTGAAGTTATCGATTGAAGATTTTAGGATATTATTAAAACTATGTTTAGACGGATGGTAGGTAAGTGTCACAATGTTGACGTTTCAGGAAAAATTCAAACGTGAGTTCCGCATCAAGTTGAGGCACTTCCGACGGGGTCGTTTTCGTGGCAAATCAAACGCGAATCATGGTAGGTTTGCGTCGATGCGGTCCACCACGTTGTCCGAGTGGAAAAGAGGATATTCAACACGGTGTACAGATCGAACGACGGCGAACGGCGTGTGCGTGGATAGCCCACCGCCGAGAAGGGACGAGCTGGAAATGTTCGTGTGCAAATCGGGCAAGATCACGTTGATAAAGTGCGGCAGTCGTTCAGACCTTGAAGAGCTGTGCCTGTAAAAAAAATAAATCGCGTCTTTGCGGCAGACAAATTGTATGTATCGGTAATGTGTTACAATAATTTGTGATTATTACATACTATATATAGTTATACTGTGTTTATACATAGTAATAATAATATTATTATTATGGACCCCTCCAGAAACGTGATGAAATCGTACCGAGCTGAATTCAGTGGTGTACGTCATATGAGAACAATAATAATATTGGGTATTTAGTTATAATAATGATGCCACCGTGTTTGTTCTTATAGTTTGCAAAGAGCAAAATAATACTCCTTTGCCCAGCAACATAATACCATGATATATTATTATTACTATGTATAGTTACACCGTTCTACGTAATATGTAATTACAAAATATAACATTGTATAATAACTCTGTTAATAATAGAAACGAATAATAATGCGTTTAACATTGTTGGAAAATTTTTATTGTATATTATAATAATAAATAATATACAGGATTAATTTCCAAACACAAACATTTCCATTTCTTTTTTTTTTTTTAATAATATATAATAAATTCACAACAAAAAATGAATAAAATATATGTAATATTAGATTTAGTATTTATTATACTCAGATATTTTTGCTTGTTATAAAACATTGAATACTGGTAGATACCAATTACTAAACTGAAAACTTGATAATTTGAAAAAACATCGTAGCCCCCATATCTCCTAAAACTAAAAACTACTTGTCAGGATTTCGATTTAGATACAGAAAAAATTCATCTAAATAATTAATAATTAAAGAAAAATAGGGTAGTTCTCATTAAAAATAAATAAATTAGTTCGCCAAAGAACTTTTTTAGATTGATATAAAAAACGTAGTTAAAAGTTTTAAGAATCAGAAATCCAAAAAAGAAAATAATGGGATTGTAGAATGTTTGGTGAATAACCCTGTATACAGTATGTATATTGTATATACTATTATATATTATATAAAGTTATAAATGTTATAATATTTCCTACTGTTCACAATATTCATTGTATACAATTTAAATACGTATATAGTATAAATGACGTAAATATATTAAGTTAACTGTTTGAATAAAATTATTTGTAAGAGTTAAATAAATAAAATATTATAATACAATATTGTACTATCTACTTCGTAGTGGGTTACTTGAATTAAATATCAGACCAACGTTTAATTATTCAAATCACTTGTATTAACATACTATATAATATCGAACGTGTTAATTATATGTACCTGCCTATATGCATATTATTTAGGTACCTACACGGAATAATAATCATGAACTGAATATTGATCTTATACTTCAACAATGTAACTACAATATCTATAATACATTATAATATATTATAAAATTTGCATAATATATTATAGTATCTAGAAACATTAAATAACGTAAGGAATTGTTCTTGTTTATTATTTTGGTATACTATACAATTTACTAACAACGGTTTTAGGGAAAAACACTAGTAAGTTTTACAAAAAATACTAATGTATAGCTACGTAAGAAATACATAATATATTTTCCAATATTTCAAACAGATGTTCAATAGAAATATAATTAGATATAATAATAAATAATACAGTATATATAGTACAATAATAAATATATCTATATAATAGCATGAAACAATTTTTGGTTACTTTCAAAAACAATTCTGAATACAAAACACAATTCACTTAAATAAATATATAATTATATAAATTACACGTTTTGACTGTACATTCAGGTAATAGTATTCCATTTGATGATAATCAGAGAACAATATCAAATTGTATTTTTTATTGTAATATTTTTAAAGTTATTGTAGCTTCACATGTCTAAAATAATATTACAGTTATATCTTTTCTAATATTTTGGATTTTATGGCCACAAAACATGTTAGGTTTGAAATTACTCTCATAAGAATTTCTTTCAATTTCTACAAAAAAAAAAAAAAACAATAATAATAATAGTATATAGGTACATAATTATTGTAGTTATCAATTTAATTTATTTTGTATTATTTTTTAGTAATTCAATACTCTATGTATATTTTTTTAAATTCATAATCATTTTAATCAATCTTAATTAGTATAACTTCAGTGAATTTTAGACATCTAAGTCATTTAACACTAATAAAATAATACAATTTGGAAAATTAAATATAAAAAATATTTTATTTTCGAAATCGAAACAAAAGTGCCTATAGTTGTTAAGCATCTCTAATTGGGCATCTATATTTTACATCTAATGAATCGTGTTGTACATACGCACTTTACACCCATTCATATTAAGTATAATTTATTTGACATATATTAATTATATGATATAGTAAAATTTGATTGATGTATAAACAAATTCAGTACCTACCTAATGGGTTTTATGAGAAAAATGAAACCTTTGGAAAACACTTTTCAATGCATTATGTGCATTACTTTATTAAATATTCATAATATAATGCAGTGACAAACGTTAAATTATGAAGTTAAATAGGAACGTAGTCACGCTTAAAATTTTAATTGCCGGTTTTATATCGGTAAGTACATTAAAATTATAATAATGTATTCCTATATTTGCAATTATAAACAGCAATTAGTTACCGAATAAAAAAATGAAAAAATTATATGCAAACTTGATTTATAAAATAATTTAAAGATTTCATAATTATTCTCCACAGTAATAACTAATAATTTTATAGAGAATAATATTTTTGTATGATTATTAATATCATTGTCATGTTAAACACATTTTAACCATAAATAAATATTGTTTATTCAAATATTAAATAAATTTAAATTAACACGATATAAGAATAAAATATTAAGATATAATTTTCAACCAACAATATTTTTGTTATATTATATTTTAATACTATTTGATTAAACTTTAAGTAGCTCAGTACCATATTGTTTAAAATTATTTAAATTCTATTTATGATTTTTATTTATTTGCATAAAATTAGATATATATATATATATATATATAATTATAAATATACAGTTCGACCGTAGCGTTCATCATGAACACACGTACGCTGCATCGTATATCTTATACACTCCATTATCACCGCGCGCGCGCGCTCATTAGTAATTTATTACGGTCATCATTATTAACTATAAGTTCCATTTATATAATATTATTACAACAATTTAATATGAACAATATACAAAAAGCCGGTCCCGCTTTACCGCGTACACCAAAAACCATAAAACGAAATTAGTTAACCTCTTCAACTTCGCCAAGTCAAAGTGACAAGAAATCCAAAGTCTGTGCTTCACCAAATCGTTATGCCCTACTCTCCACTGACGACACCGATGACATAGCTCCTACTCTGTCTTCAACCAACCTCAAGGATGATCCTGTGAACCAGCCTCAAACTGAACGAGACATGGGGCCTCCAGTTCCACGTATCTATATCAAAAATATTGTCAACTACTCCGTTTTCAATAAGCTCCTAATACAAACATCACCAATTCAAATGGCTTTACCTGTAGGTCAACACCGTCACAACTCATCGTGCAACCAACTGGTCGCTTAAACTTCAATAAAATCATAGACCACTTACACGAAACTAATGCTAGTTTTCATTCATACACCCCCCGTCACCTTCGCACATACAGGGTTGCTATCAGAAACCTGCACTTTTCCACATTAAGTAATGACATTGTCAGTGCCATGGCTGAGTTGGGACACTCAGTCAAACACATATACAACGCTAAAAATAAAAACAAATGTCCTCTACCTTTATTCTTTGTGGATATCTTAACACAAGACAATAATAAATACATCCTAGACATCAAGTCTCTATTTAATACTAAAGTATTGATTGAGAAACAACACAAAAAGAGACATGCCTCACCACAATGCCACAATTGTCAATCCTACGGACACACGCGAAATAACTGTTGTCACGAACCCAAATGCGTTAAATGTGGTGAAAACCACCTTACAAAAGTGTGTTCTAAAGATCAACAAAGTCCCGCCAAATGTGCACTTTACACTAAGAAACATACTGCTAACTTCAAAGGATGCCCAGTCTATAAAGCTGCCTTCAAAAAACCCGTCCATCCAGCCAAAGGATCTGATTCCAACACCTATCAAAAAACCAAATCTTACGCTGAAGC
>VUJU01003749.1:12513-23505 GCA_009835225.1 Aphis craccivora | reverse complement strand
ATAGCTTAAAATAATCAGATAGTCCTGTAACATATTTCTGTAAAGGAAACATTCGAATACTATCATTTATGACAAATATGTAAATACATACAAATCCGCACCCTACTGATGATCTATACATTGAATTAGAAAACAATTGCAGCTAAGAATTCATGCATATCTATGATTTTTAACTTTTTTTTTGTAGAGTATACATTTTATCATGTATTAAGTGATTAATATTATAATATAATATAATATTATATATTATAATATTATAAGCACTTGAAATAGTAATTAACAATAGGTATCTTTAGAAAAATATTTTGAACATTCTTAGGGTTTTAGTTTGTTTATTTGTACTCCATAAACCTATATTATAACCTGAGAAAAGATTCCTTTTAATCTAATATTTAAAGGATAATTAAAATAGAAAATTATTTTAGATTGAATTTAAGTCATAAATAGACTAAGGAATAGAAGACTTTAACACTTAAGATTAGATTAAATACATACATTTAACACATGAATCATAATATATTAATTAAATAAACAATAATTTCATATATTTTGTAAAATAAACTTACTTTGATATGAGTTCTTTTCTTAAAATCATGATGATATTATCACGTAAAAATGTTGATGTCTTTAACACGGGCATAACTGCACTAGTTACTTTATCAGTCATGCCAACTGGTATTTCTTTAAACAACTTCAATATTTCAGTATTATTCTCAATAACTGTTAACTTTTGATTCTTACACAGTTTATGTAAACACTCTAAGACATAAAATATTAATTTTATTACAAACTTTAAAATATTTAAAATACGTACAGTAGAAAATATATTTCCAATTACCTAAGTATTGATTAGATTCAGGGTTAGATGTAATAAAATTGGTCAATTTTCGTAAAACACTACCGGTGATAAATGATCGCTTGTGAACCAATGATACTATGATGAACAAACCAAGCTGATGAACTCTGTTTATGACCTCAGCGTTTTCTAAAATAATAATATTATAATGCAATAATATTTAAACTAATTGCATAGAATACAAAGTAATTAATTAAAATGATTAATTTAATAATTTACTCTTAACTACAGATGAAGTAGTTCCAAGAAATGATAGTCCCAAATTAACAAGACCTTTAAATATTTTTTCATAACTTGATATTCTAAATAAACAAACAGTAATTATTAAATTGTATTTATAAAAAAAAAAATAATTAGTAATATAAAAAAATAAAAAACATACTCGCTCTTTATAAATACTTGAAATTGTGTGTAAACATCATATATATCTGTGTAATTGAGTTTTAACCAACATGAACGTTGAGTGTTTTCTATTTCTACTAATGACTGTACAACAAGCTTTTTTAACAAATCAATAACCTAAAAACATTGTGAGTACATACTTTATATTATTATTAAAAAATAAGTATATAAGTTAATTAATTTTCTTACATTAGCTTCAAATGGTGCACAGCAAGACATAGTAAGTAAAAATGCTAACATGAATGGACCGAAAACCATATTAGGAGCACCAATACTATTTTTTATGTATTTAGTAATATCATTAACAAATGAAGAATGTACTTTAGCAAAATCCTCCAAGAGAAATAATACTGTACTTTCAGCTTCTAAAAATTCTTTCTTCTCAGCGCCTTCTAAAAATTTAATTTAATAATAATTAATAAATGTAAATATTTAGAACTTGATACAAATTTATTAACAATATATATAGACAGTTGATAATAAAACATCATACCTATTTCAAGTCCAAGGTTTTCATCATTACTTTGGTCTAAATGATACTTATCGTCAAAATACTTTTGAAGTGTACAAAAAAGAGTTAAAAAATCTCCACTTGAACAAAAGTGTAATATTTGTTGTAAAATAGGTGGAATTTCTTGAGGTTTCATTTGACCAAAATATGAACATAAGGTTTTGATAACTAGTTCATGTTCTTTCTCAGTTAACAGTGTTCCTCTATAATTAATTTAATCATAGTGTAATAGAAAATATCTCCATAGATATAATGTGTTTGTGAGTAAAATGTAACTAAAGAAAAAAATACCTAAACATTAGTGCAAGTGCTACTGAGATATTGGGCTGTACTTTAAAACGACAAATATCAGTAATGATCATTTCTTTGTAATCAGCACCTGACATTTCAAATTCTTCGGTTCTAATAAGCTTGATTTCCGATACTATTTTTAAAATATGAGGGAACAATTCTTTCCAACTGAAATAAAAATATGTAAAAAAAAAAAAAATAATAATAATAATAGTAATATGAGTATTATTACCTCTGAACACAGTTTTCATTTGATTCTTCAATGTCTTTTTTACACATATTTATAAATTTAATAAGTTGCTTGGTCGATAGTTTATTTAATTCTAATGATAACCGACTAATCAAACATATTTTCATTTTTTCTGGAATATCGGCATTATTGATTGCGTTTAATACATATTCATAAACCTAAATATAAATATTTTAAAATACTAATTTATGTCTTAATTCAATTCATAAATATAAAATAATAGTAGTTTGACTATAGGCTATAGCTAAACGTAGCATATTACATCACTAATATCCATAAATACTTTTCTCTGTATGAACCTTACCTTATGTTTAAGTATTCAAGATATTATTCCAAGTAAATTAAAGCAAGAAATACATACAACAATACATACATTTTCAACGGTTTTTTGAGAATCAGGTTTCACAGAAAGTCCAACTAATATATACTCCAACACTTTGGGCCCATCTTCACGTTCAATTTTTTCATCTATTAATGAATATATCTGTAAAATGTACAAAACTATAAAATAATGTTTAATAGAACTATATAAAATTTAAATAACAGCTGTATAAAATATTATTGTTCTGGCTTCTATAATATTTTTATTGAATTCCACAAAATTCAAATAAAGGTTAATTACATTTAATAGAGGTGCAACATGCTCTGATACTACATATTAAATATAATACATAGATACTATACCGTAGGTGATAAAAACCAAACATTAGGGAAGTAACAAATATAATAAGTAAGAATTATGGACGGGTTTTTTTTTGTAACAAATAATGATCAAGTACAGATCAGTAATTTTAGGCATAAAAAGTGAAGGGTAAAATCACATATCGTATGGTAAACAAACAAACAACACCCATACACAGATTTAATGACAATAATCATAACCTAAGAAATTGTAGGCCTATGATCATCAATAATAACGGAGCAGCCTTTCTTGAAAATGCTAGCCGCATCAATAATATTATATTATATTAAATTATACTGTATTATAATATGTAGTTGTATCGTTCATGGTCACATACAGCATCATCGCACGTACGCCTATGATTAAACAGGAAATCATCGATATATGATTGACACAGATGCGTGGGAAGAGCGGATGCATGTGCACTGACCAGCAGGGACCTGCCGGTACTGCGGGAGCCTCTGGACGATATATAAGGGAGTCCCGATTAGGAACATTTTAGACGTGATTTGCCAGAGTTAGAGTGAACGCCTTCACATCACCCAGTTTCATATTTATGTTTTTTGGACTTAGAATATTTTTCATAGTTTAATTAAATTAAATATTTGGACTTATGTCATTATGTGAAAAACACTTAGAAATATTTCATCGGCATTTAAATTATTTCAACATCTCATCATACTACATCTTTACGGTTGCTCATATGTGACATGCTACAGAGGTATGTCATTCAATGAATATCTGAATCTAATTTATATTATGCACCATCATATTTTATCATATTATCAAAATACCTATTATTAAATAAAAATACGTAATTTGATACTAAAATAATGGTTAAAACGGTGTTTTTGATGTATAGAAAAATAAAATTTTAAAATTTACAAGGTCTATCTATAGTTTAAAATCAATTAAGTTAAATAAACATACTATTGTTGAATTTAAAATAAGTATCTATTTAAATATGTCAATATAATATTATAATATTGACATAGTATTACTA
The DNA here is from genome assembly GCA_009835225.1 of Aphis craccivora. Taxonomy (NCBI): domain Eukaryota; kingdom Metazoa; phylum Arthropoda; class Insecta; order Hemiptera; family Aphididae; genus Aphis; species Aphis craccivora. Next base: position 19,510 of record VUJU01003749.1, on the reverse strand, counting down.
ACCTAAAAAAATTATAATTTTAAATAAATTTAGATATAAAATAAAATTAAAGTACAAATGATTTAACATGGAAAATTACTGAATTTCAATAATTATGTTTTTTTCAGTCAAATTGTATTTGTTTAAGGATTAATGATACATCATCATATTTCTTTGGTAAGTAATTCAATAAACAATTATTTATCAATTATAAACCACAGATGTAATCTTTTAACAGTTGAGTTATTTTACATATCACACTATTCTGTATGCATATATTATAATATTGTAGTAATGGCATAACATAGCAACAATTATAAACAATGTATTGTTATGAAGAAAAAATAATAATAACAATAACTTTAGGTACTAACGGTATCCAAGTCGAGTGATTGGCTTACGAACATCTGAAATTGTTCAAAATCTTCGCTGCTGTTTAGCCTATTGTTGGCGAGTTCAACGAGGGTTTTTATTTTGTCGCCACTCATCTTTTAAAGTATTACTTTCTGACGTGTGTAACGATTTTGAGTAGACGGTTACTTTTGAACCGGCGAAATCGGGAAGACCGAAGACGTGATTTAATATTTTTGTGATTGTCACATGGCAGTAGAAACTAGAAAGTAGAAAGACACTCATGCGTACTAAATAGTAAATGGCACTAAATGTCTAAAAATAATAATAATAAAATATAATAAATATTAATAGTACGATGGAATTCACAAAGAGACAACTAGGTATAAAGGTTTTATCATATTATTATATTGACGAGTAAATTGGAGGGAAATTTCGAGTGATAAAAAATTACATTATCAATGACGGGGTTATCAAATAACGCCGGGCGGCATATAAACATTCCGCACATCAAATAAAACCTATAGGGAAATACGGCATTCTCATTGGTCTGAAATATTTAGCGCCGAATTCGAATTTAAATTATGATATACTATAATATTATATACTACTATATTATATTATTTACTATTTAAAATATATTTTATTTGATATGCGGAATATTAATATACCGCCGGGCGAGCGTGATGCGTTTCGAAAACCGCGGCAAACGCTGAATTGTTTTAAAATCGATTAATCAATGTGAAAACGATTTATTTGGATTATACATAAATACAATAATATCGGGTAGTATGGCAAATTATTTATTTAAAAAAAAAAGATATTTTTACGGGAAATGTGTCTATTTTAACGATTAAATAATTCAATGAGCACCACGGCTGTAGATAGTATCAGAGCACACTTCCATATATTATACACATTCGGTAGGCAGTACAAATAATACATATTTTTTCACGTCGGTTAGTAAAACATGGTACTTTGGAGCACGTCATATCTTAATGTGTTCACCAGACCTATTTTTATCGTGTCTCGTCCATAATTTTTTTAAAAACATAACGCAGTATCTATCACCGTACATTGGTCATTAAGTAATTGCCACCGCAGTGTACTCTCATATCAAAGTTAACTATTATCGATGAGTAATATAACACAAAAACAGAATAAAATAATATCATTTGAAACGTATTGTGTATGAAATAACAAACATAATAATTTATTTTTATTTAATATTTTTAAAATTAACATATAAATGCTTCAGGAAAAATGCATGTACCTACTACCTACCTCTCTGAGGTTATTGGTTTTTAAGTTATACACAAAAGGTAAAATTAATTTCATCAAAAACTGGAATTGCTTAAAAAATGTCGTTATTTTCATTTTTGATTTGTGTTTCCCAATTACTTAGAAAAATATGAAAAATACTGGTAATTTTGACTTCTTTTAGGTGCAAACACTACAAAATAAATCTAACTTTGTATCCAAAATCACTCTCAAAGTTGAAAATCAAAGTATTTTTTACAGACTACTTATTATGTTTACAGACGAAACTGACAATAGTATATAAACCTACCTATATCATTGTAAAATCAATACATTTATCGCTTTGCTTAGAACCCAAAGTTCTAAAAGCTACCTATAATAAACTCTTTATCTATCCTATATTATAGTATACTGTTCATAAAATCAATTCGGTTGAAATTTAAAACGCTAAAATTTTCATTTTCCGCCCCTCATAATTATGCGTAAATACATAATATACTCTGCAGTTTCTGCACTATGAACATTGAACACGCGATACCTACCACGTAATATGACTCTTATAGTCTTAATATTATCCATGAATAATATTAAGGTTATGTCCTATAAAATATATATAGTCAATAAAAGTAGTTTTGTCAACATTAAAAGCATTTTTATAGTTAAAACTTTAAAGCATTTGTGTTTTATGTATAGTGTATTATACGTAGTCATACAAGCAATGCAGACATCATCACTATATAGAATACATATAGGTACCTATAATGGCGATCACTACAATATTCAGTTTACAATGTTTACATAAAACAAAAACTACGTACCTAACATGAAAATCTAAATACTCACCTACCTACCTAATTTTGTTTTAAATATTGTTATTTATTATCATGTTATTGTATCGTCAATCGAAATTTTATTTATTGGTAGTTATTAATATACTTATTAACTATTTATGTTAGTTGCGCACTTGCGCTATACAACAATAACATTTTTGAAACGGTAATAAAATAATTTTAAAAATACATTGTAGGTGCAAAACTAAACGCGTGGACGAAAGTATATGGTAACTAGTGGACTTATTGAAAATAAATAAAATGTAAATCATTAATAACATGTATTGTTATGAATGTTATGATTCATAGTAGGCACTTAGCTATTTTCCTACATTTACTATTTATTATATAAATTTAATTAATTCGTGCCAGATTTGTTCAGACCGATTATATTTGCATTAGAATTTTTCATTTTTTTTAAAAAACTGTATAAAATAGACAAAAAAATATATCAAAAAAGTGGCAAGTCGTCTTCTAGAAGAACTTCTCAAGTTTATTTTGGTGAAACAGTCATGTTTCTACGACTAACGAGAGCTGAGGAAAATGGGAAGACGAAAGCATGTTTTTGGTAAGAAATTTAGAAATGTACAATACTACCGTCGACATGATGGATGTACTGCTCAGTGCTTTGCCAAGTATAGCGGCACTGCGGCAGCGTTCTAGAACAACGTTCACACCACCACCCCGCGCACTATTACATACCACACCAAAGGTCAAAACTGGTTTTCATATCGCGGCTGGGCCGCTCGCAGTATATAAATAATTATAATACTCAATACGAAAACAATATTATTTATAATGTTGGTGACAGAATAATATATTTTGTTTTATTATTTTCATAGAACTGATATCGAATTTTATATAATATTATTATAATATTGGTTTGATTAGGTATCATATAATATTATTATTATTCAGCACACTATATTTCACATAATACTTTAATAATAATTTGAATAATTCTTTTTTTTAAGCTTGAAGAAAATTGTACAATTAAATTAATTTTATCAACGCTGAACATACAAATAAAATATGAAATTTAAATAGATATTATATTAATTTTAATACGATATCGTATTTATGTTTATTTATTAGTATAAGTACCTCCATCTATCACAGATTATTTATTTATTGATTGATTGTAATATTGAATAATTACAAAAACGTATTGAAGGCAAATTCAAGATATTATGATAAAAATAATTACAGAACGCAGATGGCATTAATATGCATTCAATTTTTTTTAAATTATTAATCGAATAATTATATTGACAAATGACAATCTATATAGTTATTATAATTAAAATAAGTATACGTCATAACATATTAATATAATATTATATTACGTAATAAGCACGAAATAAATCGTATACAATTGTATAAACTATAAAATATAATTAGTATAATAAATTGTTACTTTAATATGTTTGCCTTTATATATATGTATTTTCCAAAATATGTTCAGGGTCTATATTTCTATAATATCATACTATCATCTACGAACAGTCTTTTCCCGTACTGAGAATTGACTATTTCGGGAAGTAAGCATTCTGTATAAAAACTAAAAATACAATTTGTTTATGTTTATACATTTACATCAAAATCCAATTTCTATATAAATCTAAAAATGTAAGTTAAATTACACTTTTAATTATTTTTTTCGCTCCAGAAAGAATCATCGAAACTAATTGTTTGAATTTCTAACCAATTTGCCGAATAAACGACAAAATAGCAAAAATTTCGTTTGGAGATAACTGAAATTAAATATTGTAATAAGAACATTTTACATTGATTCCATATTATATTTTAATAATAAAATAATTGTTTTACTACACGCCTTTTTACTGTTTATAGCTTCAAAAATGTCTTAATGTCTTTGACTCCAAATGGACATTTAATTTCAACAATAAAATCGTCATCGACAATACCGTCTATACTTATTAAAAAAATTTTAAAAAAATAATATTTCATTAATTTTAATTTATATTTATAATTATGTACTGTAATATATTTTACCAAGAGAAGTAGCTAAATAAGGAAAATTTGCATCAATGATAAGTCCACACTCCACATGGATTCACTTTAATTTTTAATTGGTTTTCCAATATGACGATAGCTTCTGAGTTCTGATTCGATATCTTTTCGATATCTCTCGCGTTTGAAACGTCCTATATAATAATATAATGTTATAAATTGTGTTTTTACATGATATTGTTGGTCGAAGTTTACACACGCGACCAAACTTCGAAGCTTTAAGCCGATTTTAACGCTCAACTAGCCAAATTTGAGAATTGGTCTGGTCTCGATTTTTATTTTTTGAAGGATCTATTTTACGTTAAAAAAATATGACGAGTACGAAATGACAAAACGATAAAAGTATAACAGTGATAGTGCGATACGTGTTTACTCGTTTAGTGCTTACAGGCATATAATATATAATACTAATAATAATAATATTTATTGATACCAAATTATAAATTAAATTTACAAACATCTTATAAACTTATAAAGCAAGATTAATAAGTGTAAAAATGGTTGTCATAAAAAGACAAGCATGATCATATATGACATATTTAAAAATTTAATACCTAGTCTAAATTAATAAGTTTAGGCCCTCAGACTTCATGTCGATATTTTAAAATTAAATACCTTAATTCAATATTGCCATTGTTTTAGTAACTGTATTTAAATATTTTTAAAGGTTTCGAAAAGGTTAAGTAGTGTAATGATATATAGGTACATTAGGATATATCATTATTTAGAAAATGAAATGTAATATTATTTGTACAACTGTACAAACATTAATATTAACATAAGATAACTATAATTATTGATTAAATTATTTTTAGATTTAAGAAAATTAATAATCTTTGAAATTGTACAAACATAAATTATTATAACAAATACCAATACACGAATGATTAACAAATAAAGCGGTTATCTGCAAATTCGGTAAAAAGGCGGCATATGTATAAAGCACTAAGATAATTCACATCAATTAAATAACACACTATAGGGACGATTTAATCTTTAAAACATTACATGAAACGGCCCCCCAAACTTATATCATCTCATTCAGTGTGTTCCAGTGTCCACTAGTGCGTATACATCATTCGGTCTCTTGCATACATGCTGACCTATTATTATATTCGTTTGGCCATACTTTGCTTATAATCTCAAATCGTTTCTACGGGTTTTCACTTGTCATTCATTTTTGTCAAATAATAAAGGTGTTAATTTATTACAAGTATATAATCTACTTTTTCTACATTCCTGGAGCTCTGCAGATTCTCATCTTCAGTACACTGCGGAACGAATAAAAACCTCCATAATACTTAGTACTTCCTTCTACAGAAAAAGGTAATGTAAATATTATATTAGCTTAACTCTCCTTCTCATTTGTACCATTATATTTTTTTATTACAGTGGGAATAAAAGCATCAAGCATCAAATCAGTCCACGTTCCAGACCAGCGTTACGTCTATTCTCAAGTAAGCGTGAATACTTATTGTATTATACCTAACCTTACAAATACAGAATAAGCACTAAAATTCATACACATTTATATATTCTTACTGAATAGTCAAAAAAAAAATAGCTATATAACAATTAATATAACAAATTACAAATTAAAATAACAAATCAAATGGATGTTTTTCAATAATTATGTCGTTTAGTGTACTTATATAATAACATATTTTTTAGTTGTTACTATATTTTAATAATGAAAAAATTAATATACTTTACAAATATAATAGATTTTTTAAAATAAGATTTCATATATTTTATTACGCACCAATTTCGTTAGTTGACGTGTAATATTATTATTTGTTAAAATAAATGTACAAATATGTACATTAAATTTATACTATTTTAAAATATTTTAATTGACAACAATGACAATAATAATAATATTATAATATTAATAGTCTGCAGCACGACGCACCACCAGATTTGGAAAAAATAACTTTACTACCGAGCTGTCTCGAACTTTCCCAATCTGGTGGTGCGTCGTAACACATGGTTCACAGTCTACATGTGCGAAACAGTACCTTTCATTCGCAAGACAGACTATGTATTAATAGATTAATGTGATATAGAAATACTTATGGAACGTACCTCCTAAATAATATTAATAATATTTTCGGTAATACTATTCAAATACGGAGAACCCCTGGTTTTTCGTTATCGCGCCGCCGCTGCCGTGTCAATTTATCTGGCAACGACTGTATGTATACACATTACACAGTATATACCTTTTAGTTTTGATCGAATAGTAGTGAAATTATATATTCATATGTATATATATATTTATGATAATAATTATAATAAATATAATACTTAGTAAAAGGTTTGTAATTAAAAGTTAAAGTAATAACACAACAATATTAATAATAAAAAATAAAAGCGGGAAAATGGGTACCACTCTGCTGTACATTAGATGCTGTGTGGATCACTATTATACATTACAATTTGAATCCAATGATAATTATCATTGTATACGAAAAACGATTCTGAACGAAGATGATTTGTCAGCCTAGGGTATAATTTTCAGTGATTGGTGAAAAAGGTGGTTT
>VUJU01003748.1:2097-23511 GCA_009835225.1 Aphis craccivora | reverse complement strand
TATAAGTACGTTATTAGTAATTTGTGTTACTTGATCATTATTACTGAACATTTTTAATCGTTTTTAATATATATTACATCCCAATTGGGAACTCTGCACAACAGTCGCGACACTTCGCTATAGTGTACAGGTTAATGCTGTCACGCTACTTAGCAGTTGTAGATAGCCAGTGTTGGCACCAGTTTAACTGCAATTCACTGTTACGCTTTACACTATACCAGTACTAGCAAAACACGCACTGATCGACAGTTTACTGACTTTCAGTGCTGGCTAAGAATTAGCAAACGATATTAATGACATTTAGTACTTATGGTATACAACTGCCAACGATTACTAATACAGACACGTCCAGTACATAGTTCTATAATTATTGCATGCTCTGTACTGGAGCTTAGTATACCTATACCTAATAAAATATAGTGCTACAAACCTACTACGACCTTAAGACCGATAAACGATTCTATTATACACTTGATCTGTTGTCGCGGCCGTAGCCGACTTGTGGTTTTTTTTCTTTTTTTACGAATACGCAGTTGAAAGATGTCCAGAAATTATGACAAAAGTAATATTTTTTTCATTGCGATAGTCGTGTCCTGTTTTGTTTTTCTTTGTACCGCGATCTCGTTTGTATTGTATTGTATTTCCGATGGTTTATAATTTATACCACTACGCGAGTATTGCGCTAGTTCTATATGCATTCGTCGAGCGTGGATTGACCAATGGTATCTTTGATTGGTCGCCACGGACGGAAACGCTACCACTGTTGACACGATGAGAAGCTGCGTTTAAATGAAATTCTTTTCTTCATTTTAATTAGTTTACTACCTTTACTATTTATCGCATCATAAAGATTGATAGTATTTGTTGACTTTATCGGACTGCTTATCACAAGACACAAAAAAAAAAATTGTATTATTTGATTTGAAACGAATTCAACTCTTTGTATCGAAAAGCCACGTTGTTTTTGCTAGATAACAATATAAGATTCGTTCCACCGATACGTATGGGGTAGATATTTATTACCATTTTTCGCTATTAATGACTTTCATGACTAATTTATCACATTCAAATGAAAAAGTTTTAACAAGTTATTCACATGTACAACCTTGGCCATATAAGTCCACGCTAGCTACTCGATACATCAGCATTAGGTTCACAGTTCCAAAATGCATAATTATTAGCGTTCTTGTCTCTTGAATATATTATTAGAGAAAGAGTTTTTTTTTCCGAAAGTCAAAGACATTTATATAATTTTATAATAGTGAACTATTGACCTCGGTATAGTTTACAACTGTTTGAATTCTGTAGCTTATTAATAACCCCATATGATGATGTATTGAGTATACTGGCTAAATAAATGTACAAAAAAACACTCATCAATAAACAAGTATACGATTATTATCACTTTAAACAGAAATATTAACAGTCCCAATCGTATGTTCTTATTTTATAACCACTCCAAACTAACTTCAAATATATTAAATAAATTGCATGGGTGGAAAATACTTAAATTGATAATCTAGTATAATAACAAAAATGATAATATTTTATTATTTTTAACTGAAAATAATTTAAATTTCAAAAAAAATATTTAAAAAAAAAAATGTTTTGTCAAGTTGCGCTATTTAAGTACTTCCTCACTCGCTGAAATGTATCTTGATCATTACTTCAAAATCCAAGTTCTTAAATTATAGTTTAAACATACGCAGTCATACGCGCGGATGTAATTTTAACAAATATTATTGTGAAAAACGGAATGTCTTATATTTTTTCAGGTGATAACGTAACCGGCCATGCAGACGTCAAGACGTGTTACACACATTGGTTCTAGCGCGAGAAGTATACGTAGAATGAAAAAATGACAAAAACCACTTCCGGGTTACTGTACTAGATCATTCGATTTTCAAACAGGGAATACATATTTACACAGATCCTCATATACCTCAAGGTTTTTACACCCGAGTCAACATGGTATAAGCCAAGCGCGATTGATTTCAAGTGGTATTATATTTGTTTCAATGCATTTTAAATGACATATATAAACGTTTGAATCAACAATGTATTTCATTACTCAGAACAAAATGTATCGTACTTCCCATAATTATTTCTAAAAAACAAAATGAATTAAATTGTATAATTTATACATGGTACTTATCTGCGTACCTATCATTAATCGCTTTCCTTCAATAGATATATTTCCAAAGGACGTAAGAAAATACATTTAAAACTTTAAATTTAATATAATAGTTTGAAATTTGAACACTTGTAATTTGTAAATAATGTAAATATAACGTAATATCTTTAAAATATACTGGATATATAATCTGGAAGCATTTTCCTGGACGTGTATAAATATCGATAAGTACATGTGTAATAGCTAAATGTCTATTGTTATTTCTATTATAATATGTATTTTAATTAATTATTACATATTCTAACTATTTCACCCTCGTGTTACCTACTACTTACGATTATTTAGTATTTTATTCTAAGTAAATAATTATGTTTATACAGTTTTACCTATAGGCTATAAGATAACATAGGTACACGATGAAATAGAAAGGAAATTATTTAATACCTACATATTTCCTTTGTTTTTGAAAATTTTCAGGTTAATTATTAATCTATAGGCATTAAGTAATAAGTAGTAATTTTTAACTAATATTTTATATTGCATACCGAATTATGATTATTGAGTTTGTATCCATTTACTAAGTATTTAGTATAATTATCCTTATTCCTTAGTATTTAAAGGAGAATAACTCTGGAAGTTTTCGTTCAAATTTTGATTACATACGTCAACATTTTTATAAAAATAATCTGATTCATATTTTGATTAAAAACATGTATGGTCTTGTTTGAAAAACCAAAGTTGGTATCGCCACAGGATACTTCTTAAATGTTATAATAAATTTAAGGACTCTAAAATTTTGTCTTTAATTACATTTAAAAATTCCAAAAATCAGAATTTGAATATATGCAAAATTTAAGCATAAAAATGAGGTGAGTATGCTTAAAAAATCACCCTATATAAATGTATCCTTTAATGGTCTTTTTTTTTTTGCTATTTTTACACTTACTGAAACAATCGTACTTAAATAAATTTTATTCAATAAACATAAATCAATACAAATAAAAACTCAACTCGAAGCATATTAAAAATCACTAAAAAAAAAAATAAAATACAAATACATTTTTTTATAAACTGTGTAATATAATTACAAAACCATGCGATCAAATAAGTGCCATTGTGGCATATGGTATATAGTGTTAAGCGATTTTTTATGCACCGTAAAAATTATCTTTCTTAATTAAAATAAAATCACAAATTTCAATAGCTAATACATGAACATTACCTATTAGACATATAGTATATCTATATTATATAATTTTTAATATTAGATTCTCCGGTTATAGTTTTTAAACATGTAATTATTGAAACGAATAATAACGTTTTTATTTATTATTTTGCAGTTAAAAAAATTATTAATCGTAACTTGCAATTTTTTGAAATTACGTTCCTATATTATTATTTTCTAAACACTATAATATTTATAATATTTAGATTAATTTTAAGCTATTTATACCAAAATGTATTGTCTTAAACTTCTTATAGGTGTATTAAGTTCATGACATGTATATTATATAATATTATAATAATGAATAGTATCTATGCGATGATTTACCAAAAACTAGTTCAATATAAAACTGATAAAACAATAAACTACTAATTAAATCATAAAACATCCTTAGAGATAGTGGCTGATACCTCATTCCGATTATACTCATTTTTCGTGTACAATAATTAATTAACAACACATTTTTAACACATTAATTACAGTGATCAATTACAGTTACTCAATAATGTGGTAGCTAGATGTCTACACTCAAAGCTACAATATAGAAGAGTAACTTCTCCGGTTTTTTTTTTTTATTATTAATTTGGCACACAAACCGTTCTTTACTGGGGGTTATTTAGTTTGTTTCAAATAGGTCTGCGTTTCAAGTAGGTATTATTATTTTTATTTTTCATTATATTTTCGCAACGCATTAACCCATTTTTGTTGGATTTCCCTCTGGTTTCCATTTAAATGAAAAAAAAGAATAAAATTGGCCTTCAAAAAGAAACATATATCCTATTTTGAAAGTCCTGAGATATTTTGTTCGTATTCGCTTATAGAATATAGATTCAATTTAAAAACTTTGTAAGTACGATATCGAATAACTAATTATAAATAATACGCCATAAATAACACATCATTTATATTTTAATACATTATTTGGCTAGTTTTTATATTGATATGACGTATGATGTTATGTATCTATGGCAATTAATAACATAGGTAATTACCTAACAGATTCAGTATATTTCTATAAAGTAAGTATATTCCTAGTTAGGTTTTATAATACCTACGAAGTGTTTTACTTTTAATTTCAATTCATAACAAAAAAAAAAAACACTGTGTTTTCAACAAAAAAATATGCTTTCAGTGTTCTATAATATTTAAGTAAAAAGACAATACTTGTATATACCTTAACTACATATACGCATAATAGATTTTTATTATCATACAATCATGTATTTTTAAATGGTCAAACTTTTTAAAAAGTTTTTTTTTTTTAGAAACTTAAGTATAGTACTTATGGTTATTATAAGCACTTATTTAATAGCTATTTATATTGAAATAGTTTAAAATGGATATTACCAAATGGTTTTTAAATACAAAAACTATTTCTTAGAACGGATGCTTAATTTTAGAAAATTTCTAATAGTATCAGTATAATAAACACTGATAGTATATACTATAAATATATTTTTTTAAATTTAATTTTGTATATATGTAAAAAAGATTTGGGTTGATCCATTTGACATACAACACTAATAATTTCAGCAAACACTTAAATTTTTGAAATTATAATTATTTTTACAGAATTTTAAAGTATTAAATTCAAATTTTTATTATTTTTTATCATTATAATTTTTTTTTTTTACTCATTTGAATGATATATTTTAATAGTAGTTCTATATTTTGTTCTGGAATAGAGAATTAGAAAGTAGGTTGTTATTATAAATTATTGTGTTACGATAAATTTATATAGTTTTTTAAAAAAATTATGTAAAAAACATTTCCAAAAATGTTAATATTTTTAAAATAATGTTACACGTCAAATGGATTACCCGGTATTCCTATACATACTATACAAATAGTACATATACATTATTAAACTTTTGGAGTTATTAATTAATTATATTTATCAAATATATTCCTAATTAAGTTTATTATTCACCTATACAACAAAGTTTCAATACTTATAATGTTATTGAAGAGTTTTAATAATTACTCAATATTTTAAATACTGGTAGGTAAACTAATTTTTTTTAAACTTTAAATTTTCAATTAAAACAATTAGTTATTATTTCAAATATCAATCTTGTTTAATTTAATAATAACTATAACAATATCTAAAAGATAATCTGTGAAAAATGTTTGAAATTAAAAACAGTAAGTAGTTAAAAGGTAAAATACTTAAAAATTTAAAGTTACAAATTAATAATATGCAATTCAATATCTTTCGATGGGAAATTGTAAATTAAATGATGTTGTTATAAAAATAAGAAAACTCGAAAGAAAGTAAAGATGAAATAACTCAATTATCATAATTTTTTATATATTATGTACCTTAAGGCTTAAATTCATGTTGAAATTCATAAAATAGGATGATTCTTTATTCTAGACATTTTAACAACAATACTAATATTTTAAATCCGTTTATTATTCAAAAATATAGAAAAGATCGTTATAATACAAATTTAATTTAGAAAAAAATGTACCCATTTTATGTACTCGCACATTATATTCAATAGAATATTAAAATCCACCCTATACATATTTTATAGTATTTCTTATGTCATATAAAGTTGGTATAATTTTACACATTAGTTATTAATAATAATATAATAGTAAAAACACAAGTAATAATACATATTGTCATTATAATACCATCATTATAATTAGGTACCTATATAACTAATAATATAATATAATATAACTATTTTAAGGTTATAAAATAAAAATATAATTAAATGTTTCATCGTCATAATAAAACTGGTATTGCATATTTGGTACACATTTTAATCGTAACTTATTAATATTTAAATAATATATTCATTAATATTTTAATTTAAAATAAAATAGAAGAGATTGCTCATGTTTTAATAAAATAGGTTTCATATTAAGAGTTTACAAAGGATGTTACTTTTATGTATATAGATTTGAATTCTATTATTCTTATGACAGAGAAAAACAAATAGATTACAACTTTGTATTTACCGAGAATCCCTAGATAAATAAAACATACAGAATTAATATATATTTATGGAATAAAATAGATAGTGTAAAAGTATGATTTTATTTTATTTTTTTTATTTGTAATAAAGTTAACGTTATTTCACTTTTTACAATAGTATATAAAAAATTAACGGTAAATAAATTACATGCTTTTTGAAAACAAATTAATTATCATTGTAATAATATTTCGGATAGATGTACACATAATAATTACACAATTATTTTGATCCTTTGTTGATTTCAATAAAGTGAGATTATTAGCAAGTAATTATTTATATTGATAAAGCAACGTTAAATTTAATCTACATGGTAAATGGTAAATACTAACATCATCAAAATTTTTTGTGAAGATTATTATCTACAATAAGTAAAATTTAAAACGTTATTTCATTATTGTCGTATACTCTCTGTTTATACGAAAACTGGTTTTTTTCTATATAATTAGAAAATTAACAATGTATAGTAAAATTCCACATGCATAGCAGAAAAATAATATAATGACAGATATAACAGAATTTTTATTTTCATAATAATATGAGGAAGGAGTCCATCCAGTGATGGAACCATTGGAACCCAACAGTAACGACTGTTACCTACATATAATTTTTATTGATTTATTATTTTGTACCTACATATACCTCATACATTGTTATTCCCATAGCAATAAGTTGCAACAAAAATGTTTTTCAACCATATATTTAATGGATATTTCTCTGTTTTTTTACAATAGTGTGAAGAACAATTATAATATACTATATACTATATAATTTAGTAAGAGCTACAATAGCACAAAATGTTCCCTTGGTGAACTTTGCGGCGTTATTGAATTGGATATTTTGAGACATGACTAACATATAAATTGTTTTGATAAAGTACTTCTATAACTCTAATTAGGTATAAACTTCATAGTAAATTAACCTTGAATATTTGAATCTATGTTCTATATTAGAACCGTATAGTTTTCTATTCCGTACTGATTTTATAATAAGATATATTTTAATAATAATAATACTTATTATTAAAGTTATCATTAAAATATTGACTCTTAATTTATAAAATATGGAAGAATTAAAAAAAAATCATACTTATTTCAATAACGTATATTTATTGTTTTTGGTTAACGATTTATATCGTAATAAAAATATTTCAAAAATTAATTTATGACAATATTTAACACAGGAAATGGAGCGTAGAACATTTGAGCGCAGACAGTTGAGCTCGAGAAAATTCAGCCCAAGGAAAATAATGCACATGACTTTTGAGTGCCATAATAATTATAATTACAAGTCAAGTGTATAGTGTATATAAATACAAAATTCAAAAGTATATATTTAGCATAAATTAAATTTACAATCATATTCGTTAACATACTTTAAATCATATATCATTAAAAAATAAACTATAATTTTTTTAACAAAATTTCTTGAACACATTTTTATAGAGGAATTTATGTTAACGAATCAAGTATTTAATTATTTACAAAAATGTTCAATTTACAAAAATAAAGACAAAACAACTATTATAGCAGTTTGTGGGAACGTTCCTAATATATACAACTTACATGTAGGTATGGAAGTTTACTAAACATCACTAATATTATTGAAATGGAATGTAATTCTGGTTTGGTTTTAAAATTATTATAAACAAACAGAAATATATAATATTCATTTAATTAGGGAAAAGAGCATAAAATTATTACTAGGACATTTCATTATATTACATTCAATACACCACCAACTATTATTTTTATCAAATCAGTACAATTATTCTGTTGACACTTAAAATGTGTCTCCTGCTAAATCCTAATTACTTTCAGAGAGTAGGGGTAACCGGGTATAGGAGACAATGTCACTTTGAACTTTAATATTCTAGGACACACTATCACTTGTAACTGCTAAATCCTATAGTTACACTCATGGGCCAGCTAAATTTTTGGAATATCAAAAGAATCACAAAACCTCGAAAAATAGCATCTTCTATATTATTTAATCAGAACACCAACTCATTTTCTAATTTTATTTAATTCTCAGTTAATAATTAATACGTTGGTTGTTGAAAAAATAATATTGTACCATACATAATATTATTAATGTTCATTGCGGGTATTGATAAGAACAGTTAAAAATATATTCAGCAGAAATTAAAAAAAAAAAAAAAATCACTAAAATTTATACAACACATTATGCATACAAATAAAAAGCCTGTTTGTGTGTGCTTGTGGTGCTTTTTTAAAATTTAAAAATGATTGCATTCAACCATTTTGGCAGTTGTTTCGTTTTTCTCGTAAATAACCCACAAATAGCTGATAGGTATAATAACAACAATGTTTTTATGTATCGATAACGTGCAGAAAAATAAACGTTCGGGTTTGATTTAAACGAATGATAGTATACAATAGTTCTGAGTATTATTTGAGAAAAAAAAATTTGAAAAAAATCAAATAAACTTTGTTTATATGATTCCAATAATACTGTATAAATATAAATACAATACACTTATATCGGTCCTCGTGCTGACATCGCTTCAGGACAAACACCATGATCTTTTCCTGGTTTTGTCACTATGGTAAAACTTTATGTTATATGCACCGGATGTATACAGAGTTTAGCAGAAGCAACATGAAATATTTTTATTTTATTCTATATTTTAACTATAATATTACTATTGATAATAAACAACGAAATAGATTAAGAAATAAAAACGATTAAAATATTGGTTATAATTAAATGTATTGTATACCTAATTTGTTTTGTGTACTATTGTAATTATTATTACGACTTCTATACACATTTATTATAATATTATATACTGTATATATTTATTATACATTTTATAAAATATAACACTATAGGTATGATCCGGCGCCGTGGAAGTAATACGAAATCAGTTTCCACAGTGTCGTCAGTTCAAAACTGAAAAAAAAATAAAGGTATAGAATAGGTATATATTATGGAATTTTAAGTTAACACTCAATGTTGTGTACATTAAAAAATTTAGTTTTATCGGCAAATTGAATTTGATCATCATAGACATCAATAAGCATATTATAATGACATAAAAATAAAACAAGTATAAAATAAATTATGAATATTTTAATAAAATTTAAAAATTATCTTTGTGTCCAGGCGTATGAAAATCAAAACCGTCAGAATAAATTCACATTTTGTTCACCATAATAATTTTGTGTTCATCCATTTAGGTTATTGTGGTATTCTACTCGGTTCTACTAGGCGCTTGTGCAGCGGAAAATTCAAACGATTTAATGTAGTGTGAAAGGTATAAAATAAACGTAGGAATCGCAGAGCCGTTCGAAAAATAACTTTTTTCCCAAATATAAAATTGACACGGTTCACCGAACTGTTAGTCGATATTCCATATCGTAACTATACATATAGGTGCTATATTATTATATACACACATTATATTATAATAAAAATATACTATTATTATGTATGTAAGTTATAACCGCTGAACCACCAATACAAGACGATTGTGTAATGTTATTTTGTTTTTGTACACAGCATAAAATATTTCACAATTTGTATTTTATCATTTAGGAATTTATTTATAAAGAATAATTTTTTTTCTTATTTATGTTCTTGAGTCCATGTATTTATTTAATGATAATTGATCACATGTTGAATTGTGAGTGGTTCGATTATCTGATTAGTGATTAATCTAACTCTATATCTCTTATAATATCAAAGATATGAAAGTACAATAATAATATTGTAACTAAATGTTATAAATTGTATCAAAAAATATAAAAATAGCAACAAATACTTGAAAACATACAATAGACATTTTTCATCTGGTAATTTGGCAAATTAAAAAAGGAAAAATACAAACACAAAAACTCAGACTATCCTTATTATTTGGATTATCCGGATTTTTGGATATATGCCAAATCAAAATCATGGTTTATTCAATTAATTCCTACTAATTCACAGACTTAACTTGTTTAATTATATTATATCCTAACTTACTTAGATTTAAAAATTAATTTAAATCTAAAGTATTATTTTTCTTGAAAATGTATAACTTTAGTAACACCTTTAGTATTAACGATAACTCAGTAAATATTGAATAAACTGTCTTATATTCTTAGATAATCATGAATTATCACTGGATTCAAATTTATAACAATTAATACACAAATATATCATACTCCAAAGTGAGTGTAGTAAGATGAGCATACGCGATATATAATATAACTGAGTCTGTTTTTAACTGATTCATCCCCTTGTTTAGTCCTATAATATAACAGCGACCTGTTAAGCATTCAAATACCAGTGCGCTTGTATAAATACCAAAGATATTTCACATATAACATTAATTAATTTACAGACAACATATATATAATAGAAAAACAATTTTAAATATTCTATTTAAAATATCTTAAAACTTTTATACTTATAAATTATTTTATTCAATCGAACAAAAATTAAATTAAATTTTTGTATTTACAAAATATTTAAATATATTAAACATAATTTTAATATACTGTTTTAAATATTATTTTTATTTAATTAATATAATAATTATTATATATTAAGTATTGATTTTTAATGTATATTTCGTCAATTAAATTATTAAGTTTTTTCAGCGATTTTGTCTATAAACATCGCGAAATAATTAAAACAATAAAAATGTCTAAAGCTGTTTTCAGATGAAAGTGTAAATAGAAGCGATATATTTGAATATATTATAGGCCAAGTCTTTAAGTATGTATACAAAGTGAATACTCTTTCCCAAAAAGTATAGAAACTTTTCTGTTCAATACTGTTTACCGATTGCACGTTTGCAATTTTATTATCAGCTGATAGGAAAGTTTTAAACGATTCAACCAAATAATCATTTTCAACCTATTTATTTTCTCTTTATTTTTTTTTTTTTAAATACTTTACATTTAGCTTAAGTACTCCAGGCACAATTTTGCTAAAAGGTTTACCGTGACAAAATTTTACGTTACATTTTATTATATTTCTTAACCAACTCTCGTTAATCGAATAAAATAATAATATATACTCTGAACATTCCCAACAAAATTATCACATTTGAACAAAATTATATAAATATAATCAGATTATTCAAAGAAATAATATGTCTCTCTCTGACAGTTAACTTAATTTGTTTTTTAAATCATAATTTAAATTAATTTGCTTAATCCAAGCTTATTAAGATTTACATTAAATTTAAAGATTTAATAATTTTGTTAATGAATTTACAATTAAATGAATTCTTTTGTACACTTAGCTCAAAATTGAATATTTCCAATTAAAAAACACCTAACGATGTCTGCTTGTTGTAATGAGATTGGTGCACAATAGAAACATTTTTACTTGAATATTTCTATTTTTTGGCTATGCGTATAATAATCATTTGGGTTCATATTAATGTTACTATATATTTTTGTTTGTATTTTTGTTAAAAATAAATAATTTTAAAGAATGCGACCTAAATTAACAACGTATAGTGTTATACTTGCACCCTAATTATTTTTTGTCGCACAAGGTGGTAATTTTAGTGGAATTCTTCTATTCACCATATAGTTTTAACATTCAAACAAAAGATAATCCATTTAAAATAGGATAATTACACTTACATGTGTACTTATTAATTACCTACTATTATGTTAGGTATACTCTAGCTAATATTTTGCAAGATTTTTTTTTTTTTACTATAATTAAAAACATATTTTGATCCCATTATTGATAATTATTGTGTAACAGAAAAAAAAGTCGTTACACGTGTGCACGGGTAAATCAAAATGTAATTGGTATATTATTTAACCCGAACATTGAAAATATGTCATCCTATAATACGCTCATATTATGTCTATACGAATAATATAAATGAGTTACATTATATTTTATCACGTACTCGCGATTCTTATTAAAAAAACGCCTTTAAAAAAAAAAAAATGGCAACTCCAAACTTATGTATAGAACTCGACAACTTAAATTTACTCGAAGTGGATATCATTTGCTCAAAGTTTCGTCAAGGTATACCTAAACAAACATCATATAACGGGTTAATGTGACCATATTGTTACTTTATCGAAGAACACTGCGTAGGTACCGACCGATACTTATACTCTTAATATAATAGGACGCGTTGATTGTTGCCGGCTAGTTAACTACCTGGAAATATTAATTGACTTTACTATTATATAGGTCGTTCTATCGTTTAATTATCGAAATTGCACAACAAACTTGTGGTTTAGGTCCACTGGCTGTTGATCTCCAATCGAGTTTTGTGATAAGTGCCATAAACAGACTACAAAAGTGACCAACCGAATCGTGTATTATATCACAACAGAGTATTAGGGAAAAAGGAGAAAGAAGGTTACTGCAAAGTTACTTAAGTACATTAAATGATGAGTTTATTACATCATTGTGTAAGTACCTTAAATAATGTGTATTTTAAATTTGAACTCTATCTTAATTCATTACATACGAAAATGTTTGAAGGTCAGCCTATTATATTACTAAGACGTATATTTTATGATATATTTGAATTGCTATTAAAGTAATTCATTTAACTACCTATTAGTAATACGGTAGGTTGAATTTATTTTAGCCAAACATATTGCATTTATTGTATTATTATAATAGTGAATATCAAAATTAAATTATAACCCGCCCTGCAATTACAACAAATGACGATGGACCGAATTTCAAACCTCAATCATCATTAACCACCAGCTGAGTTCTATGTCTTAACATTTTGAAAAACAAATACAATAATAGTTTCTGGTATAGTGTATCCCACAACAACAATCAATTTCATTACCACTATACATTTTAACAGATTGTACGTATTCATGACTTAGACCAACTAACTCATCCTCCCTCTCACGTTATACTGAATATATATTTATATCGTTTTATCCTACATAATAGATTACACCGGAAATAATGAACTGATTTATTTACTACGACCACAAATAAATTAAAAGTAAGCGGCAAGTATTAACATAGGTAAGTTATTACTAAACTATTTAATGTGTTAATATTCTCTCGGTGAAAATATGCTTTAATTAACGGTATTTAACGTCATAAAACGGACCGACGTGGTGTGAAGTGGATATAGACTTTGGAGTAAGCCGTTATAAAAGTTAGGTTACTTTAAAAATGTTTTAATTATTACTAATGAAACATAAAAACAATGATTTAGTATAGTCTTATAATTACGCTTTATTATCGAATCGTATTGAGAAACTAGTACATAGTTCAAGACATCCTTTTTCATCAATAAATTGAGCAATTTTTAATATTGTTCACCAATGATATTATTGGAACACGAGCTGATAACAGTTTCAAAACATATTATGTTATAGCATATTACTGTTATAAAACGTAGCAACGTTTCAAACAAAATTTACAGAATATATCATATTTATATATAAACAAATTTGACCGGAAACCAAGTAGTACTTATATATACATAATAATGTGACGTCCGTAATTCGCAGTATATGTTGTTGAGAATCGTTTCATACGATAATACGAGTTGGCCGCTATATAAGACTGAAAATTTGTATTTAAAGTCATTTTTTTTCTTATTCGGTTTATGTGAATTATTGATATTAGCTTTATTAATTTCTAAAGTTGTCTAAAGCAATTAGTTATATTGAACACTACGTATTATATAAATACATGTTCTGAAAAAAGCGTAGATTCTAAATTATGGAAATTTAAATGATTCAAATACATTCACTGATAAAATGACTTAAAAATGCAAAGTTAATGTTATACCCATTATTGCTATATATAAAACAGTAATTTAAATAATAAACCAATACACCTAGGTGTTTTAATAGCCTGAGTATCTGAAAAGACTGTAACTAAACCCAACAATATTTAAAGAGGTCAGTAATAAAAATATATATATAATATCATATAAACCAAATAGGTCAATATGTTTTTTTAGAAAAAACGACTTAGTCAATAACTTTGTTTTGTTAAAATTAATTTAAATAATCAATGTAACAATCTATGTCTGTAGTATGTCAAACTCTATTGTAAAATTCTGTAACTCAAAATATAATAAAAACCTATTTATTTTAACCTTATTAGATTAGTATCAAAATAAAAAATATTTATTCTAAGTATGATGGTTTACAAAATTTAAAAAATACGTGTCTGTAACACATACGTTGAAAATGAATACCTACAGGAACGCACATAAATTTGACTCTTCGTTATACCAAAATACACTTTTCAGTTGATCCAACTTTGTGTTTGCAGATTAAATGTTTAAGTGAATCAACCTACGATCAAACGTAATATAATAATATAATCGTTGGTGTCTTATTAACACGGTGCTTCACGTCGTCAACCGTGATTTTGATGATTAAACCACGATGCCGCATCAAAATACCGTGATGTATTTACAATGGATAGAATAAATCATTCAAATCGATCTAAAACCATATAAGTAGACATTAAATAATATTATTTTATAATGTGTTATAAATAATTCTAAATTTGTACATTTTGAAGTGTTAGTGCGGAAATATGCATAACATAAAGCTTTTATACACTCTATATACGATTACATACACAATATTATTATTAAATAGTGTTCTAGGAAAAAAACAACATCAATAATCAGAAACAACGAGTATCGTTAAAATAACGAAAACTAAAAACAATCATTATAAATTTACAGTTGATTGACTCTGGCCTATATTGTTTCAGAGTTTAAAAATTACTGAATTATAACAAATTCAAACGTACCTATACGTTTTTGACGCATAAACTCATCGCTGGCCCGTTAGAATGAATTCCGTTGAAAGAGTTAATAATAATTTAATTATTAAAGGAGTTATAAGTGCAAAATATTAATTTTTAAATATAATTTATAACTATATCTATATTATATATTATATTATATAACTCGGTTGATAATTAAATAAAATATCATAATATACCTGCAATAAAATATAGATTAAATATTATTACTTTAAAGTTTGATAAAAAACACAAAAAATTAAACGCAAATTTGTTTTGTTGTCCGTTTGTATACGATCGGGTGGGATAATTTATTATATAAATAAAATATTGACGTTTTACACGGAGTATAAATTCCAATTATTTAATATACAATATAATATATTATTAGTTTATAAAATATATTTTTAAAGGCATATTTATATGCTTTGTTTTTTTAGAAATTAATTCAACTAAACATTTGAAATAGATTATAGCCGATGGATCAGACGAGTTTGTCTCCTTAACTCAGATAAAAGTTGAATATATAAATTTAACACAGCATTTATGTTAGACAGTTACAGTTATCTACTAAAAAACGAAATACCTCAAAACTTACTAGTTACAGTAAAAGTGAGCTTTCTGGTTGTTTTTTTTTTGAACTTAATGTAAAATGATGATGTGTTTTATTTTTATTTTTAAAAGCATAACATAAAAATTTCATTAATCACTAGAGGACATAATTCAATATTTAAAATGTACAAGTATTAAATATTAATCGCGAAAATAAAAATAATTAAATAAAAAATAAAAATAAATAAATAATAAAATAAATAATTTCATTAAGCACTGATGTTAAATAATATAGTAAAACACAATAATAATATAAAATTAGGTACCCAAAAGTTGGTAATTTTTTCAAAGTATCAAAATTATTTATCAACAAAAAAACACTGTTGCACACGTTATTATACTGACGTAAATGGTACGAACACGCACGCTTTACACCGTAGCCGCCAATACGACAGTACAAGTCAATCAACAGTTCGCTCTACTCGAACATTTATATTTCTAAGCAGTGCTATTCAAACCACACCCTTATTTATCATTATTTCCCGTCGATCATCAATATTATCATCTGGACATTCAAGACTACTTTGGAACTAACGATCGATACCTATAATACCGCCGACATAATATTTTTATTGCCAACGACAGAAATCGATTATAAGCCACGTCCAGATTCGTACGATTACCGTAGTATATGATGAAAGTTGGCGACAGTCATCGGACACACAATAGTCGTCGTACGAGGGCGGTATCGGTAGAGAAGGACGTTTGCAGTGGCGAGTAGGTGCATAATATAATTCTATAGTTATGCGGTGTAGGTATTATATTATTATACAGTGGCGCTTTGTCAAAAACTGATGTGCCACAACAAATCATGGTCCAGGCGGATGCTCGTCAATGTTAAACTCGAGGCCGATAAGCCGAACAAACACATTAAGGTCGCACTATTCCCGAAGGGATGTTCGGTAAAGTACGATATATATTATTTGGGGCAACCACCCTTTTAAAAATAAAATTGATTGATACGCCTGTACGAGAACGGTTGTGCACGATAAATAATACTGTTACATTAACTCCGGTCTTCTTCTACTGTTTTTCCTCCGTTCGCCAACCCGGCAAACCCTCCCCACTACAATCCCCTTACATACACCACCTCCGCTGTATAATGCCGCTATAGTATTGCCGAATGTGACAAGGCTGATGGGATTTGTGACGTCGACATTTTGATAACAACACATAAGAAACAGCCAGTCATTTGTACACGGGGAAAGGTCAAACGTATTATAAGGAGCAAAAACGTACTTACTCAACGGCGCTATTGCTATATTATCGTGTTATCCCCCGTTATATTATTATTATTATTATTATTATTATTATCATCATCATCATTATATACGTGGTAATGGTGTTGATACTAACCAACGTAATATTATTTTTAAACAAAAGCAGACCGTGACTTTAAACTTGACCATATTATTATTAACCATAACACCACTAATAACATTTAAAGAGAATATCACAGACTCGGTTAATAGTATAGCCATATTACAAATCATCAATGGATTACGTCTTACGCATAATAGACACGCAATGCATGTATATAATAATATGCCAATGTCTATTCCAAGCGGTTCACTGTAATCGCACCCGACGTGTTCGTTATAATAAGCATTTGCAAAAGTCTTTATTTAAAAAAAAAAAAAAAAATTTGTTTAAATTTTTAAATTATATTACATTTGACAATATTACAAACAATAATCATATAATACTATATCACGTACACGCAGTATATAATATTATACCTGTAACGTGCATTCATAATAACTAATAAAAACAGTAGTAATGCAGAATATTCACGCGCGTATAGCAACGAAATATTAATTTATTTGAATTCGATATAAAAGTGTAAATATAGTAGAAGTTTATGATAATTACTTGTTCTTTTACAGATGTACCTACCAATCGGTTTAAATGGATAGTATATATCAGTCGGATCTGGCACCTGAACCTCTAAAACTAACACCGTCGTCTCCTTCTACCCTTTAATCGGTCCGTAGTGAAAACAAATAATAATCAATAATAGTGTAGTTGAATGATTCATCTCTATTACTATATACCTATACATAGAATAATACATACTTATTGCTTATCAATACCATTACCAGCTAATAGCTGTTTGTTTGAGTTTCTGTAATATCACCAGTAGTCTCTTGTAAAACAGTTAAGGAAATACTTCATTACAAATCATGAAGTGTCGTGAGATCTATCGGATGTTTATTGAAGGCTGTCATCCGTCCACGATTTGAAATTCGTTGTCGTGTTTTCTCTATTTTCTTCAAAATGGCAGTTTTGAGAGCGTTATAAATTTTGTATTACTTAACAGTTCGCTTTGTACGGTTAACCGACGTATGCCCATTGGTGTACACAACATGATATTTCTTATCGACGAGAGCAAACGTTTTAAGAAAAAAAAATCTATGTAACGTGATACTGTTATAATATTTATTACAACATGAAATTATTTGTAAGTTCGATACAGTCATAAAAAACCTTTGCGATTGAATACTGAAAAATCAATAGAAGATCGTTTTTTTTTTGGTGTAATACTAGAACTTGACGTTTGTTTTTTTGTAACTAATGCTTTTTCTGCTAATAAAATTGGTGAACAATTTTTGTTGCAAAAAAAAAAAAAAAAATGTAATTTAACGAAAATCGTCTGATTGTAAATACTAAAACCACGAATTAGGTTATTTATGATTTTCGATTTCGACAAACAGTATTGTACCATCAACAATCCGCTAGATATAATATATATTTTCGTCTGTAAATTATACAACTAAAATAATCTGTAATCGTATCTTGGTTTTTATGAGCCGATGTAATATCGACGATAATGCTTACAAATAATATTTATGTTAGTTTCAAGTGATGCTACAGAAAAAGATTAAAACAAGTAGAATAAAAATTAATAGGAAGAGAAAGTATTTCTACAAACAAGCCAGTACATAAAACGTAAACACGGGAAGAAGCCCTTGGCATTATTCTTGGCGTAACAAATGTTTACTAAAGTTCATAAAGGTTATGATTTTATTGTAGTTAGGTACCACTAAACTTAATGGACATATCAACAACAGTATAATATTATACAATGAATATTGACACATTAGATTTTAAGGGAATATATACCTAACTTATGTGCTTTGCAAACAAACGTACCTACTAGTTAAAAAAAAAAATATATTCATTTCTATACATATCAATGAGTGTTATTTAATTTAAAAATGATCAACGTATTTAGAATAAAAACAATTGTAATACACTTATATCATATTCAATTAATAACCTATCACTGGACTTCATATTATTATGTATAACAAAACAACCAAATTGAAATTAATTAAAGATTGTACTTTGTGGTAGTTCGTATAATTATTATGCTATTGTGTTTTAGCCCATTTCAAAAACTACCTGTGCAATTATTAACCTGTGTACCTCTTCAGATCTATAAATGGACAAAATAAAATTTTTTGTAGTATTATTTTTTGTTTTAAAAAACAAATCTAACTTTATATAAAATACAATATGTACAATTATTAAAATAAATTATGAATTCATTGCATTGTTCAAGATTCGCAATAACCGATATATGAACTAAAATTATTTAGTTCAACAACATAATTAATTGGAAATAAACAAACAAAACCTATCGCACTTTTGTGCTCTATGGCCACACATTTATACATAATTCACAACTAAAAATTAAAATACAAACAGTGATATTTTATTATTTAAAATTATATAATTTTTTAACATTGTATAACATCACCGATTGGTATGTAACTATCAATTATAAGAAAACCTGAATATTGATTTCTATTGCAATAAAACAATAATAAAGAAGTACATTAAAAATAGAAAACAAATGTATTAAAATGCACTAAATATTGACACTCGCCTTTTGTAAGTACAATGTACATGTACACTTTTGAATTGAGACAACACCTAAATATGTTCATAATTTTATTTTTTAATATTGTTAATTTCTTTAGATTTTATTAAGAAACATAATATACGTATTTTAAAGCTATATTAAACTCTTAATCTTCAGTGTTATAGTAAGAGTATTTGACCATATTATTTTTATTTTTACGTCAAATAATAAGGGTGCATTTTCCAAATTAATATCAGTGGCATCCATAAAGGCAGCAAAGTTAATTGTTTCCTTTGTATATTATGACAAAAGAAAAGCTTTTTGACTACGAACTCTTTCGTCGTAGTAATCATAATAATAAGGTAGATCAAATACCCCTTACCTATAAGGGAGAAAATTGATTTGGCTATTCAGCATGATGAAATTACATATTGATGTAGTAGTCTGTAAAACTAGTTCACAGGTATAAAATGTCATATCCTGTGATACGGAAAAATATTTTCAAGGAAATTATGAACATTTTTATTTTAATTAGTACTCGTACTTTGATTATGATATTTATCTGTAAATAGAATATTATGAATATGTATTTACACAGTCAATCTGCATAGTTGTGCTCAACCTGTAAATAATTTTTTTTTTCTAATTTTTTTTGTTTTTTGAAAAATATTATTGTGTTAAGAAGATAAGTTTTTATAAATGAAGAATCTTTAATTTATTCAAAATTAAAGTAAAAAGTGTTTTGCGAGTTAACTTAAAAACAAACTGACTAATATATAAAATTAAAAAAAAAAATGAATAAATAATTAATTTTCATTAAGTATTCAAATAATGATGTGAGTTTCAGTATAGTCAAAAAATAATGGGTATATTATATTTTTAAAAAGCTGGGTCGTATGTAAATACGAGGAGACGAAATATAGTGAGCTAACATCCAGTCGTGCGTCATATATGCATCACGTACTCATATTTGTTCAGAAATGTATACTTATTGCAATATATTAAAATTGTATGCTGATCGCTGATAAAAATATATTATTTTTTTTTTTTTAACGCGTCTATAATATTTTACAAGTGCTGCTCTATAAGAGAATATTAATAAGTGTCTATCAATTAGTGTCCGGAAACATAGAAATGGATTAACTTAGCGTTCTCTGTTAAAACATACTATAAAAGCATGTTTCTATTCTCTTCGTGTATCATTTATTGATGGTAAAGTTTTTTTTTTCCTCTCTAATTTTAATGAACGAAAAGGTGTAACAAACAAAAACGGGTTTACAACAAATTACGTAACTTAACGCCCTTATAACGCTAAAAGTATCTACCTACCTAATTAATTAAATGTATTTCTGAGTAAAATACATTTTAAGACTAATTAAAAATTGACTATCTATTGTACGATAATATTTTTTTTTTTTATGTTAACGGGAGACAAACTAATTTAATAATGATATAAAAGTAACATTTACTTTTTAGATTATTGGTGAAGCGATGAATGTATTCTATTTACAATTAAATATTTTGTTTTTTATTTATATATCTGAAAAGTGACTTTACAAAAAAAATACTTTACAAATATAAACAAAAAAAACTTCCATTTTCAAATTCAAATAGGTATTTACGAAAAAACAGGAATATTATTTACTTAATCTAACCAATCATTAATTTTAATATTTGTATTTTTTTGTATTTTTTTTTATTATGTTATTATTAAAAAACTATTGCCATCCAAAGTAGATGCTTAACTTGTTTAATAAATATGGGTTGTAATTTTTGAATTCAATATAAATAATAATGGAAAATAATATTTACATAATATTAGCATTATAGTTATTAAAGTATAATA
>VUJU01003746.1:0-23519 GCA_009835225.1 Aphis craccivora | reverse complement strand
ATACTTATATAATATATTATAGGGGACAACGAATAGAGAATATAATATCACATAGCGCATTGGAGCATATATTATTGTAACGTATCAATTAGGTGTAATTGATATTTATTATTCAAATAACTTTTCATCTAACATTTATGTGAAAATTGTATTCAACTTATTTTTTTCTGAATAATAAAAAGTATATTTATTTGAATGAGCCAAAACATATTTTTCTTTATTACTTGTTTTTATACACGATTTATATAATATTTTGTTATGTAAAGAGACGTAAGCTGTTTTTGTTTTTTCATCCATTAATACTATTTATCATAAAAAAAAAAAGAATCATGAGACATATTTTTACTGTAATAAAAAGAGTAAATTTAAAGTTGTATTTAAGATTTTTAGTAGTGCCATGAGTTTATCTATTATTTAGCTTCTTTATTTTAAGTTATAGCAAAAATATTTTTCTTTATTTTCATTATTTTTACTGTGTTGTTATTACTTATTATTTAATGATTACAAGTAAAGAGATTATTAACAGGAATTAGCAAAACAGCTATGTTGAATTGTATATACGTTATTAAAATTAGATATAAATTAAAATTAAGTAATACAATTAAAATAATGTTTGTATTGAAATAGTTTGCATTGAATATTTGAATCATTGTAAACAATTCAATTAATTACATCAAATCAAACACAATTAAAATCATATAAAATATTAGGTTAGTATTTATAGCTCTAGTTATATATATAGTTTTGTTATTACCATATATATTATTCAGTTATTATTCTGATAATTAAATGATCATTTAAAAAAATTTATTAATTTGCAGCCTTTTTCCAAGTTTCAACTAATTACCGTAACCATTACCAAGTAATTTCCATAATATGATATTTATTTTTTTGGATGTCACCAAACAAATATGTATAGAAAAAAAAATAACAAGAATCACATACAGAGCATAAAAAATAATATATTTTTATAAAATTAATGCAAAAACCTACAGTAATATAGTCTAATTATTTATTTTTGTTTATAAAAAAATACTGTTGTATGCGGCTCTCTTGTCTCAGCGTAAATATAATTTTTATTTTTATTTCGAAAATAAATAGAATTCAGATGTTGTAGATATTGATTTTTTTTCTATTGGTCAAACATGAAGCTAGATTAACTTTAAATTTGCTTCGTATTATGTAAGATAAATACAAAACATTTTATATTTATTTTTATTAGTATTTTTGGTCTTTTTTTACTTTTAAAATGCATTAAAAAAAAACATTACTTACAATAATATTTTGTTTTATTAAATATATTATATCTATCTACTTGCAATATTTGAAAGGTTAATATTTATTTTTATAGAATATAATGTCCACGGAAATGGATTTAATTCGTTTTACCTTAAAATATTTGATTTATCGATATGAGACAATTTAATATAGATAAGAAATAATATGTTGTAGACTTGTAGTAGATACACTTTCTAAAAGTATTTAGTCGTTCACCCGTTGTATCATATCTCTAGTGTGTTTTTAGTATGTATAATAAAATTTGACATTATTGTTTATTTTGATTGTTAGAAAAATACTGATAGTAAATTTTTCTTTAAATTCCATATAATTACTTGATCTAGTTAAGGAATTTGGGAACATATATTTACTTTCCATAATTCAGTGTTCCTATTTTATGTATAAAAACATGAAATCATTAGTGCTTTTTTATAAGGACAGCAACCGGACTCGAGTGATGAATATTTAATATTGTTATATGCCTAAAAATTGTACTATTATAAAATTGTAAATTGTAATTGATAATAAAAAGTTTTAATTTGAAATAATGAAAATATATGTAATATGCGGTGAGCTAAAACTCATTAATTTTTTTTTATAATCATAGTAATTAATTATAATTGAACACAGTGTTCCTGATATTTTTTAAAAAATGTACTATATGTATATTTAATGTCCAATCTCATATGCAACTTTTCAAGTATTCGCATTAAAAAAAGTGTTAACGGAAGTAGGTATTAAAAAAAAACACTTCAAATGTTGAATACTAGAAACAAAAGATTTCTTGCTTCACTTGATCACTCCACGGACTCTAAAATGCATTACAAACAAAAAATTGTATTCATAATGTATGTGATAAAATGGAACTACAAAGATGTGTTAAGTATACATAAAATTATTTTTTAATAAATTATATTGAGATATATAAATAATATTGTAAGTATCTACAAATGTCTAAAATGTCCGAAAATGTTGTTATACCATGGCAAACACCCAGTTGTATAGATCGGCACATAGAGTTTAAATGATTTCACACGATTTTGCTGAATATTTTAAGTGTTTATCTAATAAAAAATACTTCTTAGTCCAAATACAGTAAAGAATTTAATTAGGTATCTGAGAGGTGTTAGCTCTATACTAGTTCTGTTTAATATTGTGTTTGACAAAACCCTGTCGGTCTGTGGATTATCTCCCCTATAGTAGAGTTTAGTGTTTATCCCTACTATGATTAACATAAATGACCGTATATGGTTTGCGGTCTTCCCAGGCTATTTCTAAATTATATGCATAGACTTACTAGATATCTCGTATCATGGTCAATATGCGGGCTATCGCTAGTCAAGTACAAAAATACACTATTCCAAGTCGTATTAAACAATAGTGTTAAAAATATAAAATAATATAATTATCATTAGCGATTAATCTTGAGTTACAAATATTTTATTTGCTTAAAGATCCCTTCGTGTTATTATTAATGTATTTGATCTTACTACATATGGTTGCTATATACATATATATGTACATATTATATATATAATACATGTGTCATGTATAATATGTAGGTATAAGTTATCAGAGCTCACTATAATACTAAGCTGAATGGAAACATTGATGCAAACATTATGGAATAATACAATAATTCAAAATTAAGTAATAAATGTAAATATATTATATTATTCTACAAAGAAAAAAAACAATCATATATTATACCTACGCCGTGGAGTCTGTCAGGTATTAAATCTCAATAATCGGCCCAAATATACAAATCGCAGCCGTTAAACCAAAATCATATTTTAAGAAATATAGATACTACGTCGCCTTCGGTCGATATTACTCTTAATGCTCAACAGCTCTCTAAGCTCTTTTATCCCACATTTTCCGGGTACACGGCTTATCCGAAATGAATTGTCTTCAACATATTTTATTGCCAGGGAATCGCATTTGTGTGTATACAACGTGAGAATATTAAAATACGACAATATTATATAACGGCAGTCCGCCAGTCACGACACGTATAGGCAGTGTAATAAATATTATAATAATATATTATATTGTATTTCCGTAAACGACTGTGCCCTGACGATAGACAGCCATCCAATCATCCTAACGCGATTCTAATGTTTAACTTATTGTTCTAAAATATCAAAGCACTCATCCCGTTTCCTTTATATCATGAACGTTTTTGTTTGTACGGAGAACGATGACAACTCTGTGGTTAACAATGACAGTATGACCTTCCTGTGTTATGAATCTACACGACGTTGTATATACTTCATAATGGAGAGTTTTTCAATTTATTTACACGTATTAAATATTTTATGATATTATGACTGAAGGTACGTAGATGTCAGACGTGTATGATACAACTAGCAAAGCTTATTCGAACAAACTGCTGTGTGCTTGGATAAATTTAAAATAATTATTTTACGATACTAAGCGAAATGAATACATTAATTTCAGATTGTGAGCAGAGTGACGAATGTATTGATTTTTTTTTATGCTATGTTTTTTTCTTCTGATTATTGTGGACGAGTACATATAATAAGTTTTTGATAAAATACTTTGATTTTTAAAAATAAGAATGGTTTTCGATATCAAATAGGATCTAGTTTGTATTTTAAAAAGGTCAATTTTGAAAATTCCCAGTATACTTAGTTTTATAATAATTGGGAAAAACAAACAAAAAATAAGAAAAAACGGGAATTTATACGAACATTCAATTTGTTGGAATATGTTAGAATTTTAATAAAATTCTAAAAAACTGCGGAATTTAGTAAATAATTGTGTAGTTAGAAATTCATAAACATTTTTATTTTTATACCCAAGACATAACAATTTAACACAAGGTTCTTTATGAGTATTTCAACCTATAGGTGAAAAATTCTATTTTTATAAGCATTTCAAGTTCAAATGTTTACGGCATTCGATGAATGTATCGGCGAGTATACCATTGAATTTAAATTTACCTATTTAAAATTTTTTTTATTCGATTATTATTTTATAATATACTATACAGTATACATAATATAGCAATAATGTAGGTATGATATGTATCGTAAGAAAATTATGAGTTTCTATTTTTTTCGAACGTGTTGAAAAATCATTAACAAGAAAATCAGCTTTTTAATTTATTTGTACTACATAATTATTTATTGTTATAAAAATGCCATCATTCAATCACTTGAAACAGTCCTTGTTGGAAAATCCGGTAGCCATTTGTCACCGAGGGGTTCTTCATCATTGGGATAAGCATCGTTATATTATACCTCCATAAGTCTATGTGGACATTCGTTCGTTTATCATTCATACATACAGTATGGCTTATACAGTTACTTAAATAATTTAATAGATAAAATTCTATTGAGCATTCGACTGTGAATTGAACTATATTTGTTTTTCACAAATCTATTTACACATTTTTTAACATTTGTTTTGTAATATTAACAAAAAACACTATCTATTTATTTTATATCGTACAATATTATCTCATAAGATATTAGCTGTATAAAATATAATGTAAAGAGTTAATTTGAAATAGTTGGTATATTTTTTTAAATGGAAATTATTTATGGTTTATTTGATAAATGTCTTAATACGAGTATTACGATCATGTTAATGAATAACTCAATTGGATTCGATTTGAAAAAAAAAACTTGTTATAGATGTTCATTTTTTACATAAAAAAAAAACGAGTTTCTATCACACTACAGAGTACCTATGGTGTATTTTAATTATAAGTACCTAAAAGTATACTTACTCGTATTAGATATTTTAAGAAATTATCACTGGGTGACTTATAAAAAGAATTACACGCTATACGTTATTATTAAAATCGACATGAAGATATAAGCCTAAAAAAATGTTTAGCATTAAAAAAACAAAACACTTAATAAACATTATTTATGAATTAAACGTAATCTTTTAACTACAATAATAGAATAAATTGTAACGTCATTCAATATAAATATTATATAAGTATAAATACAATAGTATACAATAGAAGTATGAATTAAAATTATATTATTTTTTCAAACTTTTTCTAAGAATTTATTTATAGCTAAAGAAATAAAAAAATATTTAGCTAATAGTTTATAAAAACTTGCGTGCTTATATAAGCGGGAGGGGTGTTGTCAATACGATAAATTGTTTTCTAACATTGCATTATTTTATAGAAAATTATAGTGAACGGTCTCGCGGATTTTTCACCGAAAAAATCTCAACAATTATTTTTACTTCCAAGTTTAAATTATCAAACGAAATGATAAACAAATAAATAACAATATTAAATTTAAGGAATTAATATTTATTATTAAATACAATTATATAATAATGTGAAACATCATGGTAAGTTTGCCACCCAGTAATAAAATGTATCATACGAGTATACTAAATGACAACATTTTTTATTCGAGCTACATAAATGTCGCCCAGTATGTTAGTTAAAATATCTATTGTTTACTACCTACTCACATTAAAAGTTGGATAATGACGTTAAATTTATTGTCCTGTATCGTAACAGAATAATAATCGACCGTTCATCAATATCGTAGTTAGTTTTTTTTATATCTTAAATATGACTCATAAGTTATTGTTAACTAGTACTTACTCATTATTTATTTGGTTATAAACTTAGAACTTACAAAATTGAATTTGAATGTCTGTAAAATAGATTTCTATTCTTTATGCAGGTTTCTTTTATTGCGTATTCTTCATATCCCGCATAGCTGTGAGTTATGACTTATGACCTAGTTTTCTTTTGGCCATAAATGTCTCATTGAAATGTTTTAGTCTATAGGCTTAGCATTTTTTTATTCCCTTGTTAATATCCGAATAAAACATAAGCAATCCGATCGCTATTTTTATATTTTTCTAGTTCCAGAATCGTCTTTACATTATTTTTAATACAATTTGATATTATCTTGGTAATAGGGTAGTAAAAAATGAAATCTCTTTATTCTAATTTTAAAGTTATTAAATTTTTCCTACATTCTGATTTTTTTCAACTTATAGAGTATTTATATGACTTGTATAAATGTATGAGCTTATATTGATTTGTTTAAGTTGTAGTTTTCTATTATAAAGAGACAAGGACATAAATCATGTTGTCATTTGAGTATGTGACTAATAAAACGATTAAAATTAGACATTTTCGCGGTTATTTTATTGTTGGATTTAAAATTAAGTATACAAATGGTATGATTATATTAATGATAATGTTGATAGATCTGTCGCATAGTAGGATTTAGTGTAGTGTAAAAAATATAAAAGAACACGAATTGTATACAATGTCAGATGAATAGGCTAATGATAATTGATATACTGTATTATTAAATTAATAAAAATGACAAACTATTGGTTCAATATAATATAAAATTTTTTTTTTAGATTTTATCAGTATCTCCAAAATTAAAAAAATAAGACAGTTATGCATGATAAAATAATAACGTACCTTTCTTCGTTTTAAAATTATATGGTTGGTTATTTTGTTTAGTGTCAGCAAAAGTAAAATGTCATTTTTCAAACTTTTTTTTCAACATTATAATATATTCAAAAAGTTTATTGAAAGTTTTGTCATGTATCAAGATATTTGAAACAAACATATCAAATGTTTTTTTACTATCTATCATAAATTTATGAACCATTATAGAATTTTTATTTATAACAACAGTGCAATTGGCTAAATACTTTATGATTATCTAACTCTGATAATTATTTTAATATTTATTTAGTAAAAAAATGTATAATTTTGTCCAATTTATATTAAAACACGGTCAATTATCCATTATTTTTTTTTAGTGTTTAATTGGACTTTTCTTGAACATTTAACGAACCATGATTAATGTTTCACTGTTTTATTATGTTCTATGATCGATTTTTTTTTTTTATTACAACATAAAAACGGTAAAAATTAAAAGGAAAAAAGAGTAGAGAATCAAAATATTGTCCATTTAAATTTATATTAACATACGAGTACATACATATTATTTGTCTAAACATTTAACAAATGTATTATTTAGATTTTGCTAAGAAAATTATAATTCAATATTTCTATATTTTAAATTTTTTCATTGTTAAAACTATATTTTTCTTATAGTTTATGGTTAATAATTTATATTTAATGTTTTAAAGAGTTTGCACTAGCCTTCGGGATTAACTATTCTTGAAGGTTTTGCATAGTCTATAAATAAATAACTTACACAATAAATTATAATAATTTGCTTAGTTAATAACACCAACACAAACACACACTTTAAAATTTTAGCAACATAAAATAAGTACAATTGCAGTCAAATAAATTAGGTATGTGATTTTTCAACATACGTTTTTTTGTCACATGGATTAATGTTTTTGTTTTTGAAGTTTGTAATTTATATATTCGTTGGGTGATTCTTAAAAAAAAAAAACTACAGCCCTGTAGCATCAGAAAATTAATTTAGTATAATCTTGACATTTCAAATTATTAATGTTTAATAATAATAGGTATGTAATATTAATATTATATTTATATTCTAACTTTATACCTCAAAGCACTGAAAATATTTTCCAACCAATTTTAAATTCTATTATTAGCATTTATGACTTTATTCACATATATTATCCTTACATTTTATTACATAAGGTACTATTATTTAACAAATATTATCATAATAAATTATATAGCTTATTTAAACGCAATTTATCTTTGAAAATAGATTTAATATTTTACTATGGAACTAAATAGATTAGGGAGTATACATTATTGGTATAAGAATAATATTGCTTTGATTCTAGAAATTATAATTTAA
The DNA here is from genome assembly GCA_009835225.1 of Aphis craccivora. Taxonomy (NCBI): domain Eukaryota; kingdom Metazoa; phylum Arthropoda; class Insecta; order Hemiptera; family Aphididae; genus Aphis; species Aphis craccivora. Next base: position 15,456 of record VUJU01003746.1, on the reverse strand, counting down.
ATTTAAAGTTTTTACTAAAGAATAATAGGTACGTAACTATGTAATGTTATAATATTATTATGTAATAACTCTTAGTACTTATTAAAATATACTAGTTTAAGAACAGATGGTAGATAGGAATTTAGATTTTTTAATCAAAATACTAAAAATGTGTATTATTTCTAATGACTAAGGTTTATTATTGAATTTCAAATATAAATATAAATTATAGAAATTTACAGATTTTTGGTAGACCTGAGTTTGTGTAAATTCGAATTTTAAAAATATTTAAACATTTAAACTTAATAGTACATTGACGGAATCTTAGAGTAATATTTGAATTATTTCACGATTTATACTTATTTAAATTGTGATTAAAAATAAATAAAACAATTAATCTAGACAGTGTTTAATTATATTTAACAATCCTAAAATACAAATAGAAACGTTTGTAATGTTTTTATTCACTATATAGGCTTTTCAAAATATTTGATATATTCCAGTATAATTTAAATATTAAATTATCGTTTAGGTAAACTTAAGCTGTAAAGAGTGACTTTACTTTTAAATCAGGCACTTCAGTAGCTTATTCATAGGAACGATAACCATGAAAATTCATTTCAGCATCGTTTAAATTATTAGAAGGTATATATATCTAATGTTTGACCTTTTAGTAATTTTAACAAAAGTCGTATGGAGTGGATAAATTACCTAATTAATTAATAGTCGTATATTAATTATAACTTGTTATAACTATTTATGTTCTATAATGCAGTGTTACCCAGATTGTGAGGTACGTCCCTCTTGGGAGGCGCGATGGAAAAATTGATATTGTACTAATACACTATAGATACTGCATTGTCTAAACTAACATAATGATATATTACTATACACTAATAACACTTTTTGTTTTATTTATTCGAGGGAAGTGCGATTATATCATTTTTATTTTTGCAGGGGATGTGTGAGCCAAAAATGTTTGGGAACCGCTGCTATAATGTATACAAAATATTATTATTTCAATAATTATTGTACTATAACGTCACCAAGTAACTTAGAATTCTCGAAACTATATAAAATGTGAAATAATAAATGATGCTAATAGTGCTAAAATGAATTCCCTCATATTATACTTAACTTTCAACCTTAATAGGAATAAAGGATAATATTTTTTATTTCTTTAGATTTTCAATTTACCTAGATTATACAAGGAAATCATTAACATTTATGTTGTGGCAGGTTAATTTATTATTGCACAGTGACAAGAAATCTAAATCTTCAATGTGACTTTGATCTTAAGAAGAAGTTAGTTTTTTAAAATAATTTTTTTACAACAAAATACGCTTTTGAGAGAAAATTTAAAATAATAATTTAAAATAGAGCTATTGATCATTAATAATAGAGAATTTGTTTTATACCTATTACTTTTATTGCGCTTAATGTTCTGAGTTGAAAGGCATGGGCTGTGTATATCAGGGTCGCCCTGGCAATTCAAACCCATTCAACATTTTAATTTAAACCAAAAGCGTTTAAATAAAATAACATTTAAATCGTAGAAACCTCATAAATTTATTACACCCCTCAGTCAACTGCACTAATGTTAATAAATACAATTCTTAATTCAAATGTTGAATTTTTATTAATTTGCATTATCAACGATAAATAATAATAATAAAAAAATGAGAAACTTAAATTTGTGGATTATTTTTTTTGCAGCTCTTATACACATCTTACTGCAGTTCTAGTATTCAGTTGTTAATAAACTGTTATTGAGAATATATTTACTAGTACTTGTAATCACTCATGAAGTTACATAATCATTATATAAGTTTAAACTCATAGATTATCATAGTTCAAAAGAACATTTATCTTTCTTTAACTTCGTGTCAATGTTTGTTCATAACTTTAATTTTGAGGGTAGTTATAAAAATTTAAGTCTATAAACTATGGTTATAGGTATTTTGTTTTTGTATAAATCGGCTATTTTAATAACATAGTTTGCATCATTATTCTTTCGTTTATTAAAAAAAATCAACGAAGATAATAATTTATTATTTTGAATATAAGATCTTTATTGGCAACGTAAATTTAATCGTCTATAGATACATATTAGTATGTTACTTAAAGCTTATAAATACCTATTTATATAATTTTAATTATTGAAAGAGTGTTTTCATTATTTTTATATATTTTTTAAAATTATTAGTTTACATTAATAATATGCTGTGATTTGATATGTAAGCTATGTTTTTGTACTAAATTTCATTATAATAACATCACAAATATATACGTATATAAATATAAGATTTAAATAATGAACTTTTGGTACCTACCTACCTTTTTTTATTCTATAAATTAATATTCCTATATTAATTGCTAGGTACCGACTTAAATTTTATAATTTTCAATTTATTACAGCCACCACAATTTTAACGTTGAAACAACTAGGAAATTTTTTTTCCAGAGAAATAAATATTCAAATATTATTAAAATAACAATAACATTTAAGATAATATTTTTTTTTATCAATAGTTTAACAACAGTAGTGCTTAAAAAAATTAAAATTATTTTCAATATTTGTTAGAAAATGATTTATTTTTGATTTTAATATCTTAAAAAACATTTGTTTGTTTTAAAACGATCTCAATAATATACATGTATATTATTTTCAATATATTTTGCACGGACCAATTATTGAAGTGTAAGCATGTGTAGCATAATATGCCGTATGTGTGTAATAAACGATAATATTTTTGGAAAGTTTGATGGAAAATGTCTGAGAAATCGATTTTAAGGTGTACTCATAGAATTATGTCGACTAAATATTATAATCACTTTTAGAATATACTTGTTAAATAGAGGAGAGTGGTTGTCCTACCTCAGCATTTTGCCGCAGTATTGCGTGGGCTGCTCAAAGCAACCTCGCTCCATGTGGTAGCCCGCGGGTAGGCTTCGTACGGGTTGTGTTCATGATTTAAGGTAATTACTGGTTACCCTTTGCTTTATGTTAAGAGGCTTTCAAATTGATTTACGAAGTGCCTATACAAGATAGCTGTAAAAAGTAACTACTGACGATTTACATATTTAGAACTTATTTAATACTTCTAACTAATCAAATATACGATATATATATTATATGATCATAGGGTACTAGGGTTATAGTTTATTTTATTATAATATTATAAGTAAATTACGGTAAAAACTTTGTCAATTTTCTTCTATCATGCTACCACATCTTGTTATTCTTTCTTACTCGTGGCTGTCTAGTGTACCTTGTAATTGCAGAGTACTGTGATCACTGTGATCGGATGGAAAAAGAATTTCGAGTGGAGGTCTAATAATATATTTTTTATAACAATAATAGTATGTTAAATTAATTTTTGTTGAAAAAAATAGCGTATAATTATTATAATATAATGTAATTATAATATTATTTCGTATAATTTAAACTTTAAAGTTAAATGTAGCTGAAATTAACTTATAATAAGTCAATACCGACAAGCAGCGGAAAGGTAAGAGTAGGTTATTTGTGGTTTTAAATAATTTGAAATCAATCTAAATACTTTGAAAATGTAATTCAATATTAATTATAACCATATCATATTATCTATGTCAATTTATTATAAAAATAAGAAATAGAATACTTCTAATATTTATTCCATAGTCATAGTGAAATATTTTTTTTAAATAACTACTTTATTTTATATAAATAGCACAGGTTTTATGAAAGAAAATTAATTATTATAAGTAAAAAATTACTATGATGAATGAATACGTTTACTAGCGGTGTTATAATTTATACAAGTCATAGGTACATTAGAACTATACAATGTATTAATTTTATAAAATGCTTATTTCTAATACCTACAATGGCGCAAAATCCATTACAATATACAACTGTTGTAAAACAATAAAATTATTATAAAATAATAATAATATATTTATACTTATATATTTAAAATTGATTTTGTTCGTTATAATAAATATTTAAAGAAATGCAGATCGAAGCGAATGAAAAACACGTTAAATAAAACAACGTAGGTATTTGGAGCAAGAAGAATAATAACACTTTTAAATTTAAAAGTTGTGTACCTATATATACTTTATATAATTCACGAAAGATTTACTGACAAAATGGGATGATGCCGTGCATAATCAATCACGAAAAACTTTTAAAACTAAGATAAGAACGTCTTTGTCATCAATAAAAGAAAACTGTTTTCTTGGTTGTAATCATCCTCTATATACGTAACTCATTGAGGCTCTTCAACAAGAACAATGTGTCAGCAAAATGAAAATAAAAAAATACAATACTGTCAAATGAAAAATCAATCTAAAAGTTGTAAATAAAAAAGCTGGACAGGACACAAAACCAGGTGTTGGACAATGGTCCAGATTCGGTCACCCCCACACAGGATAGACTATTGTATTATGTATTGTACATTTGAAAGAAATGATAAATCGTTGCACTCGGTAAACGATTCTGAGTGGATTTTGGTAAACTGTTCCGTGTGTAGGACAGTTAAGACTACTATAAATTATAATATTAGATTGCGTATACAAAATGATATAATATTAATTAATTATAATAAGCGCCTATAATGGGTTTAGTACACATGATACAATACAACAACATAGATATGAGTTAAAGTTACTTAACCTACAGAACATATTATGACAAGTAAAATTGTATAAATAAACAAATAGTAATAATAGTAAATTATTTATGATTGGAGGGTTGTCATTTAAAAATCAAAGATTTTTAGCGCATTTTATGTAGTTAATAATCTATTAATCTGAGCAAAAAGAAAGTAATTTTGGTGCTAGGTATTTATGTAGAATGTTTGAGTTACACGAGTTTAAAAACAAGGGATATTTAAAATTATTTGACTCAGTAGTTATAGTTACTCAATTTGAAATTGAGTAATTTGTGAAGTCAAAGCATATCATGAAATTTTCTAAACCGAACTCGATTTTAAAATATTCTGCTAGTTGTTCAAGAGATGTATCAGTTTGGTTTGTTACATAAGCCAAGTAGTAAATATTTTTAAGATACATTGCATATAATTAAAATAAACTCGAGTCTGTTTATTTACTGTAAAATTTATGAACTTAATATTTAAAAAGAAAATAAATAAACAATAGGTTAAAACCTATACCTTCAGGCGTTAAACGCATTTAATTTACATAAATAAAATACGAATCAGAAAGTTTTGAAGTCGAGAAAATTATTCAAATCTTTTATATTTTTTTATGATAGATATATTTTAACAATTTTAGATAACAACTTTTTATTTCTTCAAATTTAATCTAAAAAAAGTAAATATGGACATTTTGATTAGGATTGTTAAAAAAAAATTATTAACACATTTTAATATTAAATATCAAGAAAACAATTTGTACATACGTTTTTGATGTTCAATAAAAATTAAGATGCACAGTTTATATTTTTACATGGAAGATATTTAATGAATTTTGCAGAATTAACATTGTAATATTAAACCATAAATAAAAATATTATTTCAATCTTAACATTTACTTTTTTTATTGTTTCCTTAAAATGACATTATTCAAAAATAGTTTAACATAAACGTATATTCTGTACATTCTGTATATAAAAGGTGTACGGTTACACGAAAGGCATACCTATGGTGAATATTTATCGTCTTTATGGAGTAGAAGAGAATTTGTTGGCTATAAGATTTCTGATAATAGGCCAAAGAAAGGTTTAAATATTAATACGATGGTTTCCGCTATTGTCTCAAAGGCGTCGAAATTCGAAAAAGTTTCGCATGATTTATGGGTTATCCCCTGTCAACGAAGCCTTTTGTAATAAACAAGATGGAAGATCTAAGAAGGCCAATGGTCATACATATATGCTTTCGGATCAAGATTGATATATTTTTTAACCACTGATAGATGTAAAAATATTGTTTCTATTAAAAATAAAATATACTATTAAATTTTGTGAATAATTAACTGCAATTCAACAAAAACCATTTATTAATTATTACATTTAACTAAAATTAACTCATCATGACTACTGATTTATAACTAAAAAATATATTTTTTCAAACTATCTGTCTAATAATATTATTGCGTATGTATTTATTTTTAAATGTTAAAGAAGTACATAAAATCAATATTTATGTTTTCTTCTAAAAATAGAGGACACTTATATGTGACACTATTTGTATTTGACAATGATTAATGAGTTGAATTTAATTTAAGGAAATTATTCACATAATAGAACATCACATAATACGACGTCATAAGAACAAGAACTTTCATGGTTGTCTTAAAATATACATACATACATATTTAATGCACGATGTGTTCAATGATTGTTTTTAAATATGATATAAGTGGAACTAATAAATTAAAAATGAACAGATTTATATACATAATTGGTTTTAATAAAAAATGTAACAAAATATTAGTTTAACAAATTTAAAAAAAAAAAATGATGAGAATATCTAATAAATTTATAGTTGATTGTGATCAATATATACATAAATATATGTTGATAACTTATTTTATTTTAAAATAGTATTAAATAAAATTAAAAATAAGTAATGCATATAAAATATTATAAAAATCTACCCAAACTTAATTTTTTATTGCGTAGTATTATTTTTGGTTAAATAGATTTAATTGTACTATATAATATATATATATATTATAATTACTAAAAATGAATAAATATTATAATATATTTTAAGTTAATGTTAAATAATTTAAATATATATAAACTAATCAAATTTAATATTTTTTTGGTGTGTAGATATAAATTAAATAAATTTAATATAATTTTATGATCAAATTATATGTAAATACATTACTTAAAACATATTCTTTTACTAATGACTTAAACAATATTTAATATTTATTTTTATAGTACTTGTATCTAATATCAAATATGTAAGATTTTTCAAAATTTTTAAAGTTCAGAATGATTTTTATAAATTATATATTTTCAGTGTGTAGGTATCAAGTATATGTGGTGGATAACATAACGTTCAAATAATTTATGACTCTCTGTTGGGTGATTTGCTAAATGGGGCTCATTGAATTTATCAGAACCTCTTTTTAACTTAAAAAATGTGTATTTCACGATCAAAGATTACAATAAATATGCTTTAAAAGTGAAATTCATCATTATAAAAATAGTTTTAACAATACTTATAGATAATGTTCTATTTAATCTATATAATATTCAGAAAAATTATTTTTTGGTTATTCAAAATAAAAATTAAATTAAAAAGTTATTTAGAAGAAATTTTCTAAAAAATATTTGGGCAAATAAATACGATTTTTCTGTATAAATTTTTATTATTATTTCAATATGTTATAAAAATTATACCATGTATAGAAATTGATAATATAAATATACTTGGTGAAAATAAAGTTTTTTATGGTTATTCGTTTTTGAATTATAACAAAATAAAATACTGAATTTGAGTATAAATGTCCATTTTTCCTCATTTTTTTAACCCAATTATAAAATAAGTACTAGGAATTGTTTCTTTTAAACCCTAAATAAATCTAATTTTTTACCAGAAACTACCTTCAAATTTGCACCAAAAGGTGATAAATAAAACACATATCAATACATTCGTCTCTTCACTCATAATCTAAAACAATGTCTTAAAAAAAGAGGTAAAAGTAAAAGAAATCTAATTGAAGTATTTTACGTTTGGATTAAAATAAAATATTACCTAAGATAATAATAATTAATATTAACTACAGCAGTTTGTATCATTAGAAGCGTTCAAAAAAAGGAGACTTTAGTTAGGTTTATGTATTTTGGTATTTTTAAAATGTAAATAAAGCTGACTGTTCTCAATTATCTTGCATTTTGTTTTAATTAATACCATTGAGTATGGATATTACTATATAATATATATTATACATTTAAACTTAATGATAATACTTATGTTGTGTTGATAAATAATATATACTTTATATATAATATATATAGTGATATTCAAGAAAAGATCACCCAAGTGTTATACAAAACATTGAATGTTTTGAAGTAGAAGTTTGAACAAAGTGCAGTCTTCCATCATATTACCTCTACAGATAATTTAACGTTCAAACTTTTTTTTGGCTAATTAAAGACGGAAGTTCAAAAGAAGAAACTTTCGGTGCCAAAAAAGTGACAAAAGTTTTTTAAGAAACAAAATCAAGTAGTCAGATATATTTATTTTGACTTAGGTACCTAACTTTCAAATGGTATGATTTGACTCATGGTTAAACAATTTTTCTTACATTGGAAATAATAAAAAGTTATCATTAAGAGTGAAAATAATAAGTGTATTATAATATATTATTATAGATATGTTCTTAGATAATTAAACGAATGTAGATATGTGGAATATCAAAAATCATTTTAAGTGTTATTAACTTTTAAGGACCAATAAAACTTATATTTTTTATAATTTATTTTCACAGTATCCTTAGTTCTTATAAACAAAGGAAAACGTAAAAACGTTTCCTCTTATAAGTCATGTAAGATAATGAACTTACTAATAATATAATAATGATCTAGTATACTATTATATTATTATATTGGTATTTTTTTTTTTTAATTTAATAAATAAATAACTGAGTTTATATAATTAAAATATATTAGCTGGTTCAATACACGTTATACATAAAATTATCAAAAAGAAAGTACTATAATCCATTTAATTTAATGTAATGTAAAAATTTAGAAAAATTAATATACAATAATATTAATGTACTTAACATAAATTGTTTTGCTGTTGTAGTAAATTACAGATTTTTTTTTTTTACTTTAAAAACGCACTTGACCCGTTACATAACAGTTATTTCATATTATGAAGTACGTGACAAATATATTAAATACGCATATAAAAATAAGACAGTTTTCAATTCATATTTATTCCAATTTTTTATATATTCAATAAATTTATAGTGATTTTTGATTGAAATTAAGTAGATTTAATAACTATAGACCTTAAAATTTCCAAACAATTGTTTTTAAATACCACGCTTATGATTTTAAAGAATAATGATACCTACTAGTTTTAATTAATAGAATTATGGTTAATTTTAATTGATATGCAGTGGGTATTCAAAACTTACCCATCTATTAATGGCACTTCTTCAAGAATTCGCCGGACCACTTCAAAAGTTTCTTCTCGATGAGATGAAAAACTAACAGGTGCCTCGGACGAGCTGGGCAGAGCAATCCATATGAGCAACACGACAAAACCAATTATTACCAATACAATACCAGCACACGGTCGAACTTGTATTTCATATACAGCTGTAAATAAAAACGATTCACACACATTATATTATGTTACTAAATAAAAGTTATAATATTATGATTTGTTGATTCTACATTGTAAATTTTTTATCATATCGTTATCAACATTTAAATCATTATAATAAATGCACTGATATTATACATAAATTATAATTAAATAATATATATATATATATCTTTTCGATTGGCAGAATAGTAATTATATAATGTATATATCAAATTTGTATACGTTAGTCTATTTAATGAATTAATTTCACTATTTTTATTTTAAAGTTATTAAAAATTGTATAAATTACATATGGATTTCTAAAACTTTAAACATTTAATGAGTTTAATATGACATTAGCTTATAAGTATTGAAATGAATAAGTACCTATGTAAATCACGTTTAACGACTGATACTCAGTTAATTATATTTATTAATAATTAATTTAGAATTTATAGATGGGTACTTCAATATTAATTTATTATTCTTAAAATACCAACTTAACAAAACTTTCATTATTTTAGTTACTAATAATTGTTATAATAAACACTGAACAATGTCTTCTTATATCATATTACCGCTTTAAATAATTAGAAAAAGACTAAATTAAATTAAAATTATTTCACATATATTTGGTACAATAAAATGTTATAATATAAGTTAAAACCGCCTCTCATCCATTTTTGGTGTGAACTTTGGTTGGATCTGATCCAATAGATAAAATACTCTAAGTTATTACTTGTTAACAGTAATTTAACAAATAAGTATTACTAATTATTATTCATTACCAAAGTGGCAGAGTCATTATATAGGTACTCAATATAGGTAGCACAATACAGGTTTTATAAGTAACGCTAAGAAGTATTAAACTTGGAATATTTAATGAAATCACGACTAAATCTCCAAATTTTAATTCATTAAAAATATATGGCCGTTTAAACAACTATCCCGCATTATATTTTCTTCTACGAGTAAGCGATTCAATCTATATTTTAATAGGTTAGTAAACTCATTAAATATATTATTATAGCCTCCTTTAGGCACCTTTAAACACTAATATACAATGTACAAACAGATCCACAAAATAGTTTCTAGGCCGTAGACCAAAACCTTTGATTTGGGTTCCATATTATGGGCACACACTCAATTACTGACCGTACTTAAGTACAATAAATAAATAACTTTAGACTAAATGGATCTAAAACGCATAAATTAATTCTATTTAAGGAGATATATAATTCCCTTAGTATTTTCTTGAAGAAAGAGTATCGGTTTGTTAAGAAAATGCAACAAAAGAAACTATGTTTATTATATTCTTGCATATTATAACAAATATAACATGTATACATACATGTAATTATCACACAATGGCGATATGAAATTTAAAACATTATGTAATGAATTTAAGTCAAATCTAAAGAAAACCACTACGGAATATACAGACCAACAATCACGAGCGACAAATATATAATAATCATATAATACTACATTTTTATTATAATTAAATAAAGACAACTATGATGATAATTTGAAGACAAACATGAGTCTGAAAATGAGTATATAATAAAGTTTTAATTTTAGATTATTAGTGGACTGTGAATAAATCTTTTCTCTTAATAGCTACAGTATTAACGCTATCACATATTAACTATTATAATAATGTCCATACTTTAAATATTGTTTAAGTATTGTTATTTAATTTAGAAATAATGTACAGTTTTGTTCTTAAAATATTCAATGACATCCTAGAACAACTGACAGTGATAACTGTAGCCGGTATTGTAAAATATTGAAATAATCAATTCGCCGGGGAAATAAAGGGAATGTTGAATAAGAATAATAGTATAAAATTTACAATCTACAGTTTTAAAAATGTATTTCTAGGTTGATACTACAGGTTACAGGTAAAAAAAAGATATTTTAATACTTAAATAGTGAAATCGATTGTGTGTTGTTTGTAAATTCTAGGCAATGAGTGCGTATACAATCTTTTTAAACACTAGCAAAAGAAAGCTAGAAAAAAGCCAATGTGTTTTAAATAGTTATTATTTTAACAATATTTTTTATACAATCTATAGGTATTAGTAGTAAGAGTTACCAACTTGCGGCTATAGTTATAATGAGATGTGGTTCGCGAACATATTTATGTTGATCATCCCTGATATATATACTATAATTATAATGCGTGAATTATAATAATTTTACAAATCACATTAAATTATATTAACACTTGTACCTCGTTAGTTTTTTGTTAAATCATAATAATGTTTTTTATTAGGTAGTTAAATAATTTTTTCAATCTTGAATTTATAGAAATTAAAATTTTAAAATTAGATAAGTTGGTAACTAAAAAAAAAAATATGTTGCTTTACAATACTTTATATCATGGATTGGATTGAAAATGCAATATAATACTAAAATAATAATTTTTAAAGATTTATTTTTAATAATTGGTCCACAGAGTTGGATAATTATCCAGTAAACTGAAGCAAAATGATTTTAAATTTGTGTCTAAGACTAAGTTGACTAGTATTTATTTTTATACATTTTCTTCATTTTTTATTTCATTTCATAGAGGATGATTTAGTACAACTGCACGTATAAAATCAACAACATTATCCCGGTTTTACATTTTTTGTACACTCCCCTAAAAAAAATTTATATTTTATAAAACTAAAAAAAAATTTAATTATTATAAGCGAGAAACTAATATTTTTGAACTACATTTGAATATTAAATTAATCAGTCTTTAGGATAAAAGGTCACAACTCGTAATAAACAAGCAAGTCCCTAAATAAACATTATTTAACAACAAATTATTTTTTGATTTATAAACTCATTTGATAATCATTCAAATACTTGTGATTAATGGTGGCTATTGACCTTAGATATATAAGTTTCTGAACTTATGTAATGTCATCATATTTATTTTGAAGTTTGCAAGCATATAACTAAGAGTAGATATAAACGTGTATAAAATATATTATGTCAAAGGAATAAGCAAGTACTAATCGAAATAAATATTCTAGGTCAAAAGCACACAAATCAAATCCAATTTTAATTTTAATCAACAACAATAAAATTATGTGTAAAAAAAAATTAAACTTGTAAATTATTCAACCTTAAGTACATATTCAATACTTAATATCTGATTATAATTAATAGGGCATAAAAAACAAATAATTTTAATGCTAAAAAAAAAAATTAAACTTAAGTACGTTTTTATGTAAGTATAAATTATTATAATTCGAGATAAATTACAAGTATCTACTAACACAATTTACTGGATAAGTGTGATGGTTATAAAGTTATATGTATCAAATAATTTTTATTCATTTACACTTTTGATAATTTTAATATTTATTTCAAGTCATAATAATGGATAAAATACAGTAGATACATAAGATGATACTGACATTATTTGGTCATTTAGAATTATAAGGGTAATGCTGAATTTAAATATGCAACTATTATAGTATAGGTATATATTATAGTATAGTAGATACGTACGTGGCACAACAACTTTTTTGTTTAATAGAAAATACATTTATTTGCATATTATTATAAATGTGTTTTGTCTCTTGTGCTTATGAACTTCAACATTCTTAATTTCGTGGTATACACTCAATAATAACTTTGTAGTTGAAAATGGTAAGAAACTTATAATACCTACCGCCAGTACTCAGTATATTATTATTTGCATTGCATAACAGAAAGTACACGTATTTAACTATTCAAAGTGTAGACTTACTCAAATTAGAAACTTACAATTTTTAACATAAAAATTATCTTACTTCTTTGTCGGTCTCTATCTGACGTAACTGAACTTTCGGGAGATTCATACTCTCTGCTACTATGAACCTGTCCGTTACATAATCCTTCTCTTCTGACGTTCCCGGAAGTTGACGGCCTAGACGTTTGATGTGCGTCAGGATATCCAGTCTATATAAAATAACATTAATATAATAATAAATAAAACTCTATCTGTCTGAATATAAGATATTTAAAAACACGTATTATAATTAAGTAAATGTATTAATATTACTATTACAAGTTTTATAGACTATGTATGAATAAAATATACACGATTTTTTTTATTTATAATGCATACATAATCATATACTAATAATAGTAGACGTCTAAAAAGCATTACTTTGTGTACTTGAAATCAAATATTGAATATATAAGCGTATTATATTTATTCGGATTATTCCTGCCAACAGTACACAACCTGCGAATACATTGAAAGTAGAAAATAAATATTTAATAACATGCGGTCGGTCAATCTTTTGAAAACGTACACAGAATATAATATAGCTATGCTGTATACATGTATACGACAAAATCTTTGTGAATCTTGAAATTTGTTAGCATCAAAGGCTAAGAGGTATATTTTGAATAGAACAGCCTATTTGAATAGTATGACAGAAAGTATATTTTAAGAAACATGATAAACGACCGCATTTGTGTATTCATCTACGTGAAACTAATTACATCGCATATACCTACATCATAATAATATGTGCAATTTATATTAAGTACCTATAGTAATAGACATCATAAAATGTCACATTTACAATTTTGTAAAGACTTGCAATTGAATGAAAAAAATGATTAAATTGAGTAAGCTAAGTCATAACTTCAAAGTTAATAGTTAAAAAACATTATAATCAATTTAAAAATTTAAAAATGAATGTTAGGAAAAATAATAAACTCATTCAGTTAAAAAACAAACTAGGTAATTGATTTTATTTTCATTATTATCTAGGACACATATCATAGTGATTGGGCGTTTGGTTAACTTTAGTTTTTTTTAAACAATAATTCAACATTATCTTAAAAATGCATCCTAATATGTCTTCTTATTGCGCACCAGGTGATTTAGGTATCTATATTCTATATATACATTTGCGTGAATAAAATAATAGTGAGATTAGACACGTAATATTATTATAAGTTTTAACTCAATGACTTAGTTCGTCAATTTTTGAGTCAAGATAATATTTTAAAACTCTGCAGTGGCTGGCTGGCTAGATGTGGGTCACGTCTGGATGCCCTGAACTATTTTGAAATTTCAATACCAAACAATATCACGACTGTATTTCACCGGAACACAGAGCGTCATTCGTGGCCAGCAGTAATAGTGATGTGTAGCCACACATCTGTTACGGACTTTTGTCGGCAACTTTTTGCGACGTATCAAAATCGTGTGGAAACCGACTACGATCAGTACCTACTCGCCTACCGCATCACGTATATTGTACGTTGTCTAAAATTTGTATTATACCTACTTCACACTAATTTCCACTCACTATGATCATCTCTTCACTTAAAAATTTTCATCAGGTACATACTAGAAAGTAGAAATTCTACCAGCCATAATATTTCTTTATTGCTTTGCACATGGTAACCAAACGTTGGTATTTTTTTTTTTTTTTTTTTTAAGGAAATTTACAATTAGTTGCATTGTATTTACATATTATTTTAATGCAATGTTGGATAATATATTACAACGATACAGTTATTTAATGAATTAAATGGTTGAAATATTTCTATTTTATTTAAATATTACATTTTTTAATTATGTAAAATGCAATGATTAATACGTTTAGATTTGGGTTTAGCCCGAGGGATGATTCAAGGTTTTTAGATATTTTAAAGTAGAATCAGTGATAATGGAAATTTGCAATTTGGTTAGGATGTGTTTAATTGTTACTTTGATATCACGAGCCTCAAGCACGATCGCGCCTAACCACCCTTAGTCATAATTAAGTATTTATGTCTTAGGCTAGTGTACCTAACTCGCATATGGTTAAGAATAGTCTCATCATTTTGTTAAAACAAAACAATATACAGTAAAACCTCTCTATAACGAAATCGCTTAGGACCAAAAATTGTTTCGTTATAAAGAGGTTTCCGTTATAGGGAGGTAGAATTATAATGTATCATTTGAATCGGAACTATTAACATTTTCTGTTATAAGGAGGCTTCCGTCTAATAGAGTGTCCATTATAAAGTATTTTTACTGTATAATAATTAAAAACAAAAAAAAGCCATAAACCTTCTCCGCAATTAGCTCTTCAATTAAAAAAAAAAAAAAAAAAGTGGGTAAGTGGGTACCGCTCTGCTTACATTAGGTGCCGTGTGGATCACTATTTTATATTATAGGTGGGTTAAATTTGAATCCAATGAT
>VUJU01003745.1:10236-23523 GCA_009835225.1 Aphis craccivora | reverse complement strand
GTTTTTCGTATACAATGATAATTATCATTGGATTCAAATTTAACCGTCCTACAATATATAGTGATCCACACGGCTCCTAATGTACAGCAGAGCGGTACCCACTTGCCAGCTTTTTTTTATGTCTGTGTACACGAGAACATGTCAAAATAATGCTTCAATTTCAAACTTTGGGGGTGGTTTCAGATTCAAAAGTGAATCTAGTTGGTGCATTGAAGAGATTATTTTTCGAAATTCCAAATAGTTTTCAAAAAAAGCCGGGAAAAACCAAAAAAAAAAAATTAAGGAAAAACAGGAATTTTTACTCAAAACCAGTTTTCGACCAAATCCATTTTTTTATATGGTTGTAATATAGGTTAAAAACTATTCACTGTAAATACTTGAAAATTTCACCACATAAGAATCTATATACAGTTAAATTTTCAAAAATGTTTGACTTTTTTTGAGTTATTTATAGACCACTGAAATTTTCGAATTTTATGAGAATTTATTTTTGAAGTGTCGATAAAAAAATTATGAATGACCAAAAAATTTTGAAAATTTAATACAAGGTTCCTTATGAGTTGTTCTATTGTAGCTAAAAAAAATTAAAAATCGTAAGTCACACATTTTTTTTATAAGCGTTTATAGTTCAAATGTTTACGTAATCTTTCGAAAAAGCGAAAATTTGCAAGTAATTTTGAAGTTGAAAAATCATAAAATGTTTTATGTTTATAACTAAGGATTAAAAATACAACACTAAGTTTTCCATAAGTTTTTCTTCAACTATCTATAGAAAAAACTCGAAGCATCATTATAGGGAAAATTTTAAGTGCGTTTGAATTTTAAATTTTTATGAAATAGCGTAACGTAACGTAACGATTTATCCTCAAACGATTTTAAATAATTGTTATTATTCAAAAAGTATAAGTCGTAGATACTTGAACATTTTACGATTTATTTAGTTTGGTATTTTCTTTACATGATTTAATTTTCAAAATATTTTAACTTTTTTTGAGCTATTTATTGACAACTGAAATTTTCAATTTTTCTGATAATTGTTTTTTTAACTGTCGATACATTTTTTTTGCCCAATCAGAATACCTACTTGAAATTAATTTAACACAAAGTTCCTTATTAGTTATTCTTATAGTGATTAAAAAATTATAAGAATAATTAGCACAATTTTTTTTATTAGCATTTGAAGTTCAATTATTAACAAAAATTCGTCAAAATCATGAATATTTGCAAATTATTTTGTAGATATAATTTATAAAAATTTTTGAATAAGTAGCTAAGAGTTAAAAATTCAATACCAGATTTTCCATAAGTATAGCTTATAATAATTATAAAATAACTTAAATTTTGACGTATTCAGGCCATTAAAACATAAACCACCTTTTTCACCAACCATTCGAAATTATATTCTAGGCTGACAAATGATCTCCGTTCAGAATGGTTTTTCGTATACAATGATACCTATCGTTGGATTCAAATTTAACACTCCTATTATATTTAATAATGATTCATATGGTACCTAATGTACAGCAGAACGGTACCCACTTACCCACTTTTTAATATTTTTAAGAACGCTTAAAACAATTTTATAATTAGAAAATAACTGTAATTTTTTTTAATATAAAAATGAATGGATAAATTATAATAATTACTTGAGCCTTATTTTTAAATTATTTAACTTCTATTTTCTTAGTGAAGACACATACTACAACATATCCAACGTGTATTACTCTGATAAAAAATTGCTGTTTTTCAAATTTAGTTTATTTTACATTTCATTTTTCGGAACTGGTTGATGAATAGCAAAAATGAACATACACAACTTGTATTCCATTAAACAAACTTCTAGTATAAAATAATTTTAAAAACAAAATAGATTTAAAATATTAAATTATGTTCATGGATATAATTTATTATATTAATACCTTTAAGTATTTGCACGGATCATTTATAAAGAGATAAAATGTATGTGTCACTAATGGCTTTCATTAATCATGAGGTATTAAAAAAACAAACGACTATTTGAACACTGATATTATTATAGAGATTAAATGAATTTTACATTTCCAATAAGGTGTAAAATCTTTAGGTTTTCATCGGGAAAAGGGAGGGCTATCAACAGCAAGAGGGCTTAGAGTGCTTAGACCCTAACCCCCTAGACCCCTACTTACGATATATCTCGGACACTTAGTACTATTATATTAAAAAGTATATTATGTAATATATTGTAAATATAAAATATATACCTAAGTATTAAGGATATATTATTATGTCAATTATTAAAATGTAAAAATTAAAAATTCAATTACAAATGTTGTAAAATATACCTAGTATATCAACATTTATATATATACATATATAATTTATAATGATTGGATAATAAAATTTGATTTTAGAGGGTTGAAATCGGTTAAAATAAATTGTCTTAAAAAAAATAGAATAAATAAACAAAATAAGTAAGGTTGTTTTACTAACTATGTATAAATTAAAAAATAATAAATAAAAAATAAAATAATTCAAAAACGAAATACCACGGTAACCGGTAACCACGGTTTTTGTACTGGTTATTTGTTTTTGAAAATTATAATATCTTTTTATAAGTTTTTTTATATGGGTTCATAGAAATAAAATTTAAGTTTTAAAATGTGTACCAAGTTGTTAAAAAATTGAATAATAGACTAGTTGATATAACAACCTGACTTATTTTGTTTATTTATTTATTTTTGAAACAATTTATTTAACTGATTTTAATCCTTTAAAATCAAAATTTTGAAAATCAGGAGACATGGTGACGCTTATAGGAAGGTATTTGGAACAATTCTGTGAAATAAAAAATGGAAAAAAGTTTAATAGCGTCGTCACAAAATGGGTAGGTACATAAAAAAAAAGGCCTGTTCTTTTATATATTTATATATAAGGATAACAATTAAAACAAGCACATAGAAATGCAAAAATATTATTTATATGCAACTGTAAAATACAATGAGTATCAGATAGATAGATCCCGCTGCAAACCACACCCCTAATCACAATTTAACATGATATAGGTACTTACGCCCAATTATAAATGTAGGAACTACACGTGCCACCACCACTAACAATAAATATTAATACCAAGTTATCAAGCGTGTGCTATCATTTTGTGTAGGTGTACAAGATATAATTATATACTATCGACATAAAATGTGCACACTGCACATAATATTTGATATTTTTACAACACGCATCATACATTGTGTCGTCCTACTTATCGAAATCAAATAAACAAAAGTATAACATTATAATCATTAATAAATTATTTAATTACCGATTGGCGATTATACAAATAATATAAACAATATAAAATATACAAATATACTTATTATTTTACCTATACATTTATAGATTATACATATTAATCAATTATTTGAAACAGATCAAATGGCAATGGTTATATTTTAAATAGTTTCATTAACTACAGTCGAAATAATCTGTATGGTATTCACTATTCAGTATACCTACTACAATGCGAATTCATCCGTATAATATACTAAACAATTATTGCAAATAATGCATAAGCTTTATTATGTTTAATAGGCAATAGCATTTAGTTTTATTTTATATTTTATTTTTTGATTATGTGACATAACAGTTAATTTGTTGCGCTTTCCAATCATCATAATAATTTTATTGTTACGCACAATCATAATATACGATTCCTAATAATATATTAAACATTAAAAGGTAATGATTATTGAGGAATTAATTATGTTTATAAAAAAAAACAAACACAATGCGCTTAACAAGCATATTGAATGTTCATAATAATTAAAATCCTGGTGGGAAACGCCACTATCTATACACTAATAATATTTAAATCTCAGATTTGTATTAATATGCAAACAAATATTGGTCGATCGTACTTTATGCTAAGTCAACATAAAATATACCTCCTTAAAATATGATTAAAGATACCAATTATTTAAGTGCATATAATATTTTACAATTGTTATGTCATATTTGGTATTTTTATTATAACATAACGCACAGTACTATAATAATTATTTAAGAAACAACTTAAAAAGTATGATTTTGAGAAATTATACATTTTAATTTAATTAAATACCTACTACCAATTCTAAAGGTAACAAAAAACATAAATTTCAAAGCCAACCTACGTATCCAATGTTTATAATATTATCCAATATAATTTGTTTTCTGCAATATACTATATTTTTTTTAATAAATAATGAATTATACCTATACAATATTAAATGAATAAACACGAAATATATTTAACTATTTTTGATGCTGTATAAACACATATTTAAGGAGGCATATTTCTTGATTATTTAACGTATATGAATCTAAGTCTCATAATGAATAAAGTACGTATATATAGGTACGTAGGTATTATTATTCATAACTTATCATCAAAGATCATCGGATATTGTCATATTGATGATTTGCATTTTTCTATCTGCATATATACGTAGTACTAACCGCTCAGTATTGACCTACAAAAATCCGTTAAGTTGTTCAGATTTTATTAATAATATTATATTATTGTGCATCATTGCTGTTTTGCAGTTTTATTTTTATCTCTCGCCTTGCGCAAGACGTACATAACAGTACATATTATTATATTATGCGTATTCTACTATTTTTGCATTTCAAATTAATATAATGTTAAATGTTATGTGTTATTTTTAATATAGGCTAACGTAATTTGAAAAAAAATTATGTTTTTATTTATTAAAAATGTATACCTTAACAGTTATCACATGTCATGTTGTTATTTTTATATTGCACCTCACCCCACTATTATAAATTATAATATTATATAATTTATAAGTATATATTAATATTATATATAATTAAATGAGCCTAATAATTCTACTAAAAGGACTGCGTTTGATATTATAATAAGTAAAAGCGAATACGCATTTAAGTATTAAATTTTCGGTGATTTATTATAGTTGGTGTATGAGGGTATACAGCATAAACATTTAAATGTAAAATTTGAACGTAAATGTATGACACGCGAGTACTACAGTATAGCCATAAGAATTTTACAATAACAAAAAAAAAACACTCTATAATTTTTTAAAATTTAAAACTCTTAGATTATAATACTTAGGTAAAAGTTTTCAGGTGATTTAATAAAAAAAAAAATTAAGAACCAATGACCTTGGTCTACTTTGACCTTTGGTCTAAATTTGTGGCTTCGTTACTATCAACATTTCTATGACTTTTTGGAAATTAATCATAATAAATATCCACAAAAAACTATCTTCAATAGCTAGTATATAAGTTCTCGAATAGCTGTATCTTATAGCCATAATAATAAGGGTCGTTTTCGCCTACTTGAGTGAAAAAAGCTACCCATGAATATGTTTAGCAGTATACCGCTGGTCCACACATATATATTTACATAATAATTGTTCACATAATATTATAGATAAAACCATATTGTTAAAACAATACACTGGTTTTTAGTTAATACCTTCTTATTCCAATGATGTCTTATGGTATAGTGATGTTACTTTGATATAGTTATAAGTTTTATTTTTATTGGCTCATTACTCATTGTTATGTTTATGTTGTTTAGACGAAAAAAACGAACGTACCGTATCACCATGCAATTGTGTCGGTTCGCATGCACATGTCCACGTGTCGTGCCTCGAACAATGGCTATCAGTATCAAAGTCGAGTATGTGTGATATATGCAATTACCCTTTCAAGACGGTAAAGCGTTCTTTGACTATATTCGAGGTAAACTAACATATTATAATATAGTTAGCTAGTTAATATAGTTATGCACCAAGACAAAACATGAAACGTGTTATTACTTAGTATAATATTAGTTTACCCCTTTATTTACTTTAATGGTAAGGTACCTACAACAGAGTCAACCAAACGAACACAGCACAATATAATTATTGTATGTTAAGTATATACCTACGTTATTATAACATAGTGACAATTTAAATTTGTTTCCGAAGTTTCTGAATATTTTTTATTTATTAAAAATGTTTAATTCATTACTTTATTATATTTTTTTTTTTCATTTTAAAATCCATTGATAATAATTATGTACCTACATACAAATTGAAATAATAAATAATACAAAAACAATTTTAGTCAGATATGGTTAGGTTAGAAGAGATAATGATACTAATAAGATTATTTCTGAGATGAGGTAATTGGAATGTTTTTATATTTCGGAACGAACGAGAAATAAAAAGTTCTAACTTTTAGATAGTATTATATAGTATTTGGAACTATTTTCTCATTATTAAAAAATAATAAAGAAAAATAAATAAGAACCTAACTATACATTAAACTAAGTATTTCAATTACATAATAAATGTATATTATGTTAATTATTAGTTTATTGGATATTTATATTTTTCATTAGTTAATAATAAAAAGATTAACTATCTGATGCAATAGTTAATTACTGATTCTTCAACCTCAAATGTGTCAATTATATTTTCAAAACTGATAGAACATTCTCTTTGTATCTATAACACTATAATATGTATAATATATAATAATATGTATAACACTGCTAAACTGTACAGTCATTCTCAGAAATCGCTTGTTAAGCACTTAAGTATAATAACATTAATTACGAGAGATTACACACAGTTTCTTATAATTAAATAATATATAGATCATTAATATCATTAATACAATAAATCTACAATTATTTAGGTAGGTAAAACTAAGTATTTTCATACATTATTTTATTACTAACGCATCCATAGCTTGTTTAGATAAATTGGTAATATTTTGGTACCTATATTATTTGGTAAATTTAGCAATGTTAAAATATAATCTTATCGTGTTTTTATATATTATTTTAAGAATTTACAGTATTATATCTGTAAGAGTGACTCTGTAGTGTGTACCATACCTTATTATATATTATATGATATTATACGTAATACTTTTATACCTAGATTTTTTTTTTTTTATTACTTTTAAGTGATATTTGATTTTAATCTATAACTTATATACCTATTTATTTTCAATATTTATTTTTAATTAATTACTTTTCTTGATAAAGACTATACAGTTTGAAACATTTTTTCTTTCCATAAACTAGTTATACAATAAAATAATGTTCATTTGTTATTATTAGCATATAATAATTTTATACACAATAACTCTCTTTATCAAGGCACTCTAATATAGGTTATACGTATATAATTATAATATTATTATTATTTACAATCATTATACAAAAAATTATAATCATTATCATTCATTGTCAAAATCTTGTTTTGTACATAGTGGTTGCAGGAGAAAAGAAACTGCCAAGGTTTCTTTGGCCAATTTATGGTCATGTTTTTTTTCATATCAATATGGTGTTTCGTGCTCATAGCGTGTGGCATGAAAACTTGGGAATATTTCTCAACCACAAAAGATAGGAATTCATTTTACAATGGACTCCTAATGTGCATCATAACATTTGCAATGGCTGCCATGTTGTGGTTTTGGCTAATCATTTTTTCATCGTCAGTATATAAAAATATCATACATCTAAAAATTATTGGTGCCCGGATTTATACCTACTGCAGCAAATGCATACTTTTATTTATTTTATAAAATAATTCTGATTAAAACTTTATACGTATCATAATATGTAGGTTCAAATGCTAAAATATATAATAAATCGCATATTTCTACATATTTCTAATAGTATATGACTACAAGTGACGTATTTGATAAAATAATAAAATAGGTAATAATATTTTTTTAATAACTTTAAATTAAATTTTATTATTGTATCTAAAATATTTTTGTAATTTTTTTCCACAAAAATAATTCTATAATTCTTTTTGGGCTAAGCAAACAATTATTGTTTATTTTTAAAATATTATTGATACTATACATTTAATAAATAATAATTAAAAATAAAATAAGTAGGTTGAACGAAATTTAAGAACTGTCAGTTGAAAATTCATTCGGCTTTAAATATACGCCTTTGTATCATAATAAGGCGACATAATAAGAGTATAATATGATATACCTACTAAATATGCTACAAGATGTAGGTAATCATAGGAATTTGAAATTTAAAAATATTAAATAAATGTTCGTGTATAAACGCAAAACATAATACCTACGCTCATTCATAATCTATATGTAAATATTTTATAACAACAAAATAAATATATGGGTATTCAAAATAGTGTTACTATATAGTTAAATATAATCTAACTACCTATTTGGCTATATAACGTTTTTGAAAATATTCCTTTTATATAATTTTAAGCCGTTCTAAAAACATTTATTCCCGGAAAAAAAGTTTCATATTTTTTTCTACGTGTTTTACTCTTTTGAATAATTCCCAACCATACATTTTTAATTAATTTCATTTTTCGAAGCAAAATATTATTCAAAGTACCTATTTTTATCTTAAAAAATTAAATTTTAGACAAGTAGTTTATTAGTTATAGTTTTCAAATTTTAAAGTTTAGATTAGCGAAGTAGTAGACCGACATTTTGTAGATTACCTATACCCTCTACTTCACTTATAAACTTTAAAGTTTAAATGCTTATGTATAGCACGTTGTCATAAAAAAAAAAAATTAAAAACGGCTATAATAAAACATAAATAATATAATATTAATATTATTTTTAAGGTCTAAAATTTAACCATTTAAAATAATGTGTTTTGCATTAAATGTATCTCCTGGTAAGTAGGTATATAGCCGTTATCAGATAGCAATTGGCACGACAGCGACTGTACGAATAACATGAAAACCATTAGTTCTACATATTATTAATATATTAATATAATATTATGTATTTTACAATTTTATTATTATTTATTTAAAAATGTTATAGGTACTTAATGATATAATAATATGTTATTAATTTTAAACTGAAAAACACCGCCACGGTTATGCCAAATCTTAACCTACTTATTAATGGTCATGAATGAATCATAATGAACGATTAAAAATATAAATGAATTTGCTTGTAAATTAATTGATAATAGGTAAGGGGTTTTCGTTCAATATATTTATGCATCTGCATCTGCATATTTTACGTATTTTTTTTTTGCATATAAATCCGGAACCAATAGACTTTTAGTCAATGTGCCAGATTTAATGCCATAATTAACCACGAAACATTTTATTTACAGAATATGGAAGCGTCGAAACATGGTGATACGTTTAGATAAAAACTATTTGAACGGAGCAGATGATATCAACAATGCGTTTTCTGTCTGATAAGACTAGCTAATTTATATATTTTTAATATTAAAATTAATGTATAGGTACTTACTAATTAATTGTTTATTTTTGTCTAATGATAGTTTAAAACTATCGTTACCTATAATAAAAAATGTTAAATCCAAAACATATCGTTAATCATAATGTAAAATGATTACCTACCTATAAATAATCATTAATAATTATTTAAGGTAACCTAACCTGAACTACCTATTTAAATTATATGAAAAAATTATGTAAAATAAAACGTTTAAACTAAAATTTAAAAATACTTATATCAATATTTAGCTATACTTTATTTTTATAGTAAATTATAATTTTTCTTAATGTTAGTAATACTTTCCTTGTAATATATTTGAATAGGTAGATACTAGATTCTTTATGTATTATTTGTATGGTGCATTATTATCCATATTGAAGAATGTTTAGAGTTGTACATCATTCAAAATGTTCAAAATATTATATGATATGTACATTTTACAATCTATTTTCTAAGCATTTATTTTAGTTGAGATTTAAATAAACTTGTGTAAAATAATTTAATTAAAATTTAACATGAATAAACTGGACTATTTAAAAGTTTATGATCATACGAGCATATAATAATAATAATAATAATAATAATAATTATATTATGCTGGAAAGAATATCTATAATTAGGTTTCTACAACCCACCTGTTAAATAGTTTGGTGTTACTTTTGTACACATTTAGTGCGTATTGCTGACACAGTGACGTAAGTAATTTATATCGGTACGTGTCATTTGGTCGACGGATTTGTGATCCATAAAATATGATCGAAATAATCGAAATATTATGTGATCGAATAGTAAGTTTTATAGTCGAAAAACGAATGGTCGATTATTTTATTAATATAGTCGAAATACTTTGTGGCGAATAGATTTTTTACAATTACAAATGTAGTTAGGTACCGAGTTTTTGGTAGAAATTATTGCATACAATTTTTCATAAAATTATATAAACCTATTAAATAATTTTATATATTTATATATTCTACCAAAACTCGGTAACTACCAATATGTTTAATTGCAAAAAATCTATTGGCCAACAAAAAAATGTAAATTTCCATATTCCATGTGTATGGTATAATAATAATATTATATAAAAGTAACAAGAAAATGAATGAAAATTGTTACGTACTTACATTTTAAAAAAAAAGATTGCTAAAAAACACATAGTAGAAGGATATAAGGATAAATAATTTAATTTAGTTTGATTTTTTATGTGTAAGTTTTTACATTTTTACTTGTTATAAATTTATTCCTGTTTCAGCATCTTAAAGTGATATAGCACTGTTTTATTGTATTAATTAAATAAAAACTATTATT
This sequence comes from Aphis craccivora, assembly GCA_009835225.1. Lineage (NCBI taxonomy): Eukaryota > Metazoa > Arthropoda > Insecta > Hemiptera > Aphididae > Aphis > Aphis craccivora. The sequence goes on along the minus strand of VUJU01003745.1, from coordinate 12,948 downwards.
ATAGATTTAATTACCTATTTTAATAATAATAAAAAATAAAAAAACAGAAAATTAAATTAAATTATCTACCTAGCTATTATAATTATTATTATTATTATGTACCTATTTTAGAAATTTATTTAAAAATAAATGATTAGGTATTATAAAAATACGAATTAAATTATTATAATTTATAAGTATTATTATTATATCACTAAAAATAAATCAAAGATCATATTCATGAATTATGATACATACTATCCGTAGACTGCATACTGTATTGCATATTAGCATTTGTAATATCAACGGTAAAGCTCATATGCTGCACGGCATGATGCTCCTCGTACTAGAAATATTCACTCACCTAATTAGTGTGTTAAAACCAAAAAGTAGAGTTTAATAATTAATATTAAATTAACCAAGATAAGTAGGTATTAAAGTTAATTCCTAATTAAGTTAGGTTTTTACAGGGACGTACTTACCTCAGGGTAGGGCACTATAGATAATAGGTATGCTAAGCCGCCATTTTGCGACACATTTATCACATATCGCGGCTATCAGTAATTAGTCCGTACAATAATATAATATATTGTACTACGTTTAATGAACTCCAATTTTTTAATCCGCTCGGATGGATGGTTGTATAAATTACAAACAGTTGTGGTAGTTTTTATGTGTATGATTTATTCAATTCAATATCATAGTTGAAATTCACTCCTTTTCTAATCGAAGACAGAACATTAAAAACACTTAAAAAAAAATTTTCAGAAAAATTGAAAATTTCAGTTGTCTATAAATAGCTCAAAAAAAGTCAAAATATTTTGAAATTTAAATCACGTAAAGAAAACGCGAATATTAATAACTGGTAAAATTTTCAAGTATCTACGACTTATACTTTTTGAAAAATAACAAATATTTAAAACCGTTTGAAGATAAATTGTTATCGTTACGCTATTTCCTATAAATTTAAAATTCAAACGCACTTATTATTTATATGTATTTTTTATTTTTATTAAACATATCAAAATTATAAATTTCAAATGTAAATAATACCTAATTATTTTTGTACTTAAAACGTAGGTATACAAAATTCTAAAAACTAAGCTGTATTGAATTTATCAAAATGCTATCGATCATTAAAATACCTATTGGCTATTCGTCATAGTTTTTATTATCACTACTACCTATTAAACCATCTATTATCTATTCAACTTTTTTCTCGAATTCAGATCCTCCTGAACACAATAGTAAAGTTAAAAGTTGAAAGTACGGAGCTATGGAGGTAAGATCAGGAACTCGCGATTGTTGTTATCAATATTTTTTTTTTTACGACGACTGCAGTTGTAGACAAGGGCCAAACAATTTTGTATTATCGTTGTTACTGCTGTCAGTATTATTATGTTATCAGTCTAGCGTTTACAAATTTCTGCTACGGTCAGTAATCGGGAATTGACTGGAACTTTGAATTAGCGATAACGAGTAAGCTGAACTGCTGAAGTTACAATTAACAATAATAACATTAGTCTAATAGCTATAAGTTAATATACGTCTATCGATTAGATTTTTAAGATTTATAACGCAATACGTTCGGACTATTGCTAGTGTACCTACTTACGCAATTTTAAAAGTGACTACCCATACCACGCCCGTTCGTGCTTAAAATTCGCTGCGAACAAATAATAGGTAATCATTTTAACATTATTATGTTGTTGTAGACGTTAGAGGTGTTTACAAGTTCACATCCTAACATTTGTTAGTATTGTCTGGCCAACCGTTATTGATAATATTATTCGATTGTACACAGCGAGTGTGTCAAATAGAAGCATTATATGTCATGGACTCGAGTGGCATAGAATTTTTGTCACAAATTCAAGAAGGACAACTATACAAGTACACAAATGTAGTCAAAGGATGGCAACACAGGTGGTTTATAGTAGACCCAAGAGAAGGAACATTAAGTTACTTTTTGGTAAGCTACATAAATATACATATTATGTTATATTGTAATACTATTGGTACCTACAGCCGGTACAGGTATACTTGATATATAACTTATAAGTTAAATATATAACTTAGGTTATCTATTTTTTATATTCTTAAACTTTATCATAATTTCTTTGTCAACAATATTAAAATGGTAAACAATTTTTAATTATTCTGCATTCATATAAATAATTTACTATTGAATTTAATACAATTACATTTTTTTTATAAGGTACTTAGTATAATAATTTATGCACATTTACTAAGTTTTGAGACGACATAGGTAGCTGAAAAAAAATTATAATTTACTTTGTGAATTTATGAAATGTTGCGTTATATGAAAATTCACTAAATATTTAATGAATCAGTGGTTGACTGAATGGCCCCTCTTAAATATAATTTAGTGGTTGGCGCCCAGTGGTCAGTGATTAGTCTATATGATTTTTAGATACTTCCGTGATATCTCGACTACCTTAGGTGTACAACTGTGTTATCTCGACTACCCAAATATTTCCAAGACTACCTACCTATTATATGACAACTGTGTTATTTCGACTACTGAAGTTTTTTTAATTAAATTATTTTAAGTTTTTTTAATTTAATTATTTTTAGTTAAATGCAATTAAAAATACATAAAAATTTTAAAAATATAATAGTATAAAAATGACTCTTTTGTCTCGCAAATTCCTCTGAATATCCACTGTTCGGAAAGTACCTTCCCAACATGATTTTTTCTTTTTGTAAATTAAC
>VUJU01003745.1:0-10186 GCA_009835225.1 Aphis craccivora | reverse complement strand
GTCAATAACTTTATTTTCACTTAAATTTAATTCTTCTTCACACCACTTAATACTTGTCATTTCATTTGACATAAAATGTTTATAGTCAACTAATTATTGGCTTATAGAAAATTGTACACCGAAAACAAAATTAAATTGTACATTACAATAATACAGATTACAACTCGGGTATATATATTTATTAATAAATTCTTATACAGAGGTAGTCGAGATTACACGGAAGTACCGATTTTTATGAACATTAAATTATTCAATTTTATCATGCAACCTGGTAAAATAATATATTAATTTAATCTAAAATAAAATGTCACTGTTGTAGGTACTTTTCAAATTGTTCATTAAAAAAAAAAATTCAAAGATATTATTTTAAATTTATGATTACTCAACTTTTTAACTTACAAATACTTTAATATATGCCTATAGGTAATAATACCTATAAAAATTTTTACTAATGTAGTTAGTTATTAATATATTTTATTAAAATAAGATTAAACTTAAAAAATAATTGTTTTTAAGAAACCTTAAAAACTAGATGTTGTTTTTATTAGTAATTAAACTAAAAACTGTAAATATTCAATTATATGGTATGACTATTAATTTTAGATTTTAATTTTTAATTTACTAAATTTAATTTAATACCTATTTAAGAAAACATGGTGGTTATGGTACATATAAGTGTATAACTAACTAAAATTTATAATAATATGTAATTTAATTTATAAAAATCAATCTAAACGAATTGTTATTTTGATATTATAAAACCACTATTCAAAATAATTTCCTGATATTATAAGAATACTCATTAAATATAAGTAGGTACAATATTGTTTATCAGTATATTTATAGGTAAATCTCTATTTTTATTGAATTTTAATATTGTTCTGAAATATAAGGCCCATATTTTCATTAATTTTAACTAAAAACAATAAAAATGTATTAAATTTAATTCAAACAAAAAAAAAAAAATTATTATTATTATTTACTATTTTATATTTTATACTAATATTTATACTAATTGATAACTTATTTACTACAAACCAACTGTATGCTTTAACTCATATATCTAAACAAACATAAATTTAACCTATATATATATATATATGTGTGTGTGTGTGTGTGTGTGTGTGTAAACTAGTAAACTAATACTTTAAATTATTAAAATTGTATCATTTTATTAAACAGAGTGAAAATGATACCAAACAACAACCACGAGGATTTATTTTTTTGGAATCTGCAGTTGTATCTCCAAGTGATGAAGACTCAAATACATTTTCTGTAAATTCTTGGAATGGTGAATGTTACAAGCTAAGAGCTGTTGATGCAAGAGCTAGACAAGATTGGGTAAATCGTTTGAGAGCTGCTGCAGAGTATCATTCACAAGTATTCATTTATTTAACTTAAAAATAATTTATTTAAATCAATCTTTTAACTAAATTTTCTATTTATAGAAAAATGTACAGAAATATTCACGAACAAATAATGTGTATGACTTTTGTCCAAGTGGGGTTAAAAGATCATTGGCTAATGCACGACAATATTTATCCCAGGCTGAAAACAATTTTATTGACATGGCTCGAGTCATAGAGAAGCTACCATCTCAAGGTTAGTTAAAATCTGTTTTTTATGTCTAATATACTATAAGACATATTAGTATAATAATAATTTTTTTCTATAAAATTTATACATTTTAAATAATTTTGAAACAATTAAAAACCATTTTTATAGTGTTTAGGTTTGTAAAACATTCTTTTATTAATCATTATTGGTACATTTAATATTTAAATATTAATATCTTACCTTTGGTTATTAATAAAAATATTCCTATATTCTGCTTTCTGTATTATCTTTCCAGCCATAAGAATAATTATAAATGTTATTGGAAAATAAAAATAACCCCTTTGCTGCTAGTGAATCCAAAAAAATTGATGTATTATTAAGCTGTAATTACTATGGATAATACTGCATATATATAAAAATACTATTAGTGAGAAATTGATAACATAAATTTATCTGGATGAGTAAATTGGTATTCTATTGTTGTTTCCAGATTTTTAGTAATTAAATAACATATTATTTGATATTTTTATAGACTTAAATTTAAAGGTAAGAATATTGATTGTTTTTATTCGATTTTTTTCTGTTATTTCAATTTTAAAGCTAGTTATGAAAATTTTAAAATTTTAATTTTTGTAAATGCTTTAAAATTAAATTTAATAAAAAAAAAATCAAATGAGAGAACACAAATAATTTAATAAAAAGTCTTATAAAACTCGATAAAAGGTAAATGCACTTTTATTATGGAAATAACAACATAAAATGGATACTACTGAAGACAAATTTGTTATGTTTGCATATAACACATGTGTGTATGCATAAAAAGTCCTAGTGAATATAATAATATAACGAAAATTCATTAGAGTAATAGTAAAGAAAATATTATTAAATATTATTATTATTGTTATTATTTAAATATTATTTACTAGTAATCATTGGTACTTGGTAATTTATTATAAATTACTTCTATAACAACTGTATCAATAATTGCAACTTCCAAAATTTATTATATATATTAAAATATTCAAAATATATCTAACCAATTATCGCTAAAGTATATTTGTTCTTTGTTCATTGTTAATTATTATAATTAAATACAATATTATATAAAAAAAAATACATAACATTTTATAATATGTTTATAATAATTGATTAAGTAGTGAACATTTATGTATAATGTATATTAGTAATTTTTTTCTTATGTAATAATAATTATTTTTATTTTTTAACAATAGGTCCACGCTTAAGAAATACTGATCCAGACTTGTTGATAATAAAAGCAACATCACAGTCCATGATGTGTGCATTAGAAAACTGTTATAAGATTCTACAACATTCAAGCATAGAACAACCAATCATTCGAACTTATTCATTTTTGAATTCCAAACAGTCTTCCTCAACTACACATTCAAAAAGAAAATCACACACTACAAGTACTTAACTGATAACTAATAAATTATTATCATGTTATTCACTTATTTTTATACCGTGATGTACGTATATTCCACTGATTATAATTGATTATTTATAACAGTATTGAATTTTTAAAAATGTATTGTTATTTATGGATATTTTTTTTCTATGTATAAGTACCTATATTGTATTATTATATAATATTTTTAATCATTCTCAAATTTATCATTAGTTATTTAATTCCAAATACAAGAGATATAATAGTTTAGTTACTAAAATCTCAATAAAATGAATCAAAAGTTTCAAAGGTCTTTAATTAAAATTATATTATTCAATAATTATATTATGTTAATAATATATTATTAAGGATTACAAATCTGGACTTAATCGGTTGGTTCATTTTGTCATTACATTCCGAGTTTTCTAACTATAAAAAAATATCAGGTGGACTATTGTACTATATAATCTAAAACTTCTATGTTTGTATTTTATCAAAAGTACTATTAATTTTAGAACTCCTTAGTATTTTTTAGTTAAATCAAAATTTTATTTTATATCATCTTTATTTAAAATTCTTCAATGGAGTGAAGAAGTAATTAGTTTAATTATATATAAATAATTTGTTTTAAGAAAAACTATTATGGTTTCTAAAAATGTATCAACTAATTTATATAGCATATCATTTTATTTAAAACAAATTTAGTATTAGAATAATATTTTTTGTAAATTTATGGAAACAATGATATCACAATGTATTAAATAATAAGAACTAAAATGATGATCATAAACAAAACAGTTATGTGTGTGTTTATATTAATTTAAAAAAAAAAAATCAAATTATATTACATATTAACAAATAAATTGTTTTACAAGGGTCTATATTTTGATGTTTACGAAATACTGAATATAATTAAAATGTAATTTGTACTTTAACCTAAATATTGAGACTATGTGTATACACTTAAGTAACAAACCCAACATTGTATTTGTATTTTACAATCATTATATAACTGTTGTATACTTTTGTCAGTTACGCTAATGCATATTATGCCACGACAGCTGAATGTTGTTGAAGTCCAGCGTATATTTTTAGCGTTCTATAATTCCATGAAAAAAAAAAAATGTATTATATTTATTTTTAACTCATTGTAAGTAGTAACTATAACAAACACATAGATTACAATTATTATAGATATTTTTCATATGCAAACACACAATACATTAAACAAATTACAATACGTTATATTTAAAATTTAAATATTGAATAAATGATTCATTAAATTATGACTTAACTTTTAAATATAATATTATTTCATTGTATAGTATACCTACTTTTATTCATTATTTTAAAAATTCTATCAAAGAAGTTGAAGGATATCATTTTCTTTTAATAGGTACAGCTATATAATTCATTAACAATGTAAAAACCGATGCCATAATATACAACTTTCAATTGATAAAATTACAAAATTTCATGTTTCAATATTTTTAAATTATTTATTTATTATTCTTATCTTTACATCTATATTCTATGTTTTATAACCTTTATAATATTAGTTTTTTAATTTATTAAATATTTATAGTCTTATAGCTTATAGGCAATATATATATATATATATGTATTAATATATTATTATATAGCTATTAATTAACTACCTACTAGATCAAGGAAAAACTCTAATAATATTAATTAATTATTTTATTTAAGCCTAAAGTTTTTTACAGTTCTAATAAAATAAAATAAACAACATTAAATAATAAAATTATGTATTTCATTATCATTATAAAATGTAATATTAATATGAAATCAGTGTGACCATATAATATTACTTTATTAGTAGGTAATGAGTTGTATTAATGATCCCAAGACATGCAATAAAATGTAAATTGTTTATAAAAAAATTAGTAAACAATTATTTTGAACATAATATCAATATTTAACATAATACATAATATTATGTTAAAATTTAATGATAGTGAAAGGCAAAAGCACTGTATATTTTAGATAATTGTAAATGAGATTTCAAATTCAATATTATACGATACATTTAAGGAACATGGTAAAACAATTCTTGACTTGACTGTCAACATGTTAAAAAATTATACTAATAAATAACCAATTATAAAGTATAAAATTAACAGTTAGTTATACACTATTTTTATTTTATTTTAAAACAATAAATACTTAAACAAATAAATAAATTTAAAGTATGACCACATGTATGTACATTATAACTAACTACTAACTATACATTTCAAGTTGTACATTATTATTTATTTAAATATCAAATACCAGTCATAATTGACATAAATTATATTTTTTAATTATAACATAATTATTATTATTAGATAGTTTTATCAATAACAGTATAAAAATAAATATTGAACAATCTTGATAAAATATGTAATAACTTTAATTTAGTGTTAAAATTAATTTTATTACATATAAATGTGTCATCACATAACTATTTTTTTAATAAATACAAATTTGTATTTTTCTATAATAGGATTACCTAATAGTTATAACTTAAGTTAAGTACATTAAGTACATTTAAACATTTGGTTCCATGCTATTTTACCATTGTCCTACTTCAATGACTTTATTTTCAATAAACATAGCAAGGCAACTTTTATGAATTTCAAAGTATAAAATAATTCACTATTCTTTTGTATTATGACATGATCTTGTTAAAATTTTAACTTCCTACAATTGTAATAAAAGGCGACATGTATCATCAATATATTTCAATTGCAGTGAAGAAAACTTAGAGAAAACTACAAGGAACACATTGTATTCAAGATCTTTACTTACAAACAAAAATTTGAATATAAACAATTTTCTACTATATCTATAAATGTATTCTTTTTAAACATACAAAATATTCATAGCAAAGCAATAGAAATAAATAAAATAATTTTAAATTTACTTGATTTGTTAATTACTTAACTATAGGTCAGAATATTGTCCTAGGAACACTACTTAAATATTACTAAAGAAAAAACCGCTGTACTATACTTTAAGTTCTTATCAATCTATCAAATCTATTTAAATAAAAGCCCAATTTAATAAATTTTTTTATTCTAACCTTTTTACATTTCAATATATAAATTAATTCTTGTATTGATTGATACTATAGCTTATTAATTGTTTAGGAATATTTGCATATTAAATATTTAGGTAATAAATTCAAATATAATAATTTATAAACATTTTAATGTATATATACTATATCTGTACAACTTATATTAGAGTGAGAAATACAGTAGTTTTTTAAATTAGTAATAGAATTAATATATGTACTAATTAAAATGTAAAACAGTTAGAATAAAAAAAACTTAGATATAAATACTATTATTTATTTTTTATTTACACAAATTTGTTAAACATAACCATGCATCGGGAAAAAAATTTCCGTTTCGTTTTGACTGTTTTCTCTTGCAGTGATTATTATGAATACAACAAATTCTTGTTTGTGTTGCTTTATTTTTAAATCCGTCAGGCTATTTAGACGTATGAACATATGTTAATTATTATTTTTTTTTTATTATTTTTTTTTTATTACCGTATTAGAATTGTCATCTTGTGTTATTATTGATTCATTGTGGTCGAGATATGTATTATCATCTCCCGTCTTTTTTGGTTTATTATGGCAGACAACCTCTGGCTTTTCGTGGCGTTCTTGAGGTTCTTGGGACACTTTCGCCTCTTCTTTTACCTCTTTTTTCACTTCTTTTTTTACCTCCATTTTTGGCTGATTTCCTATTTGCTTCCCATTAAACGGCTTTCTTTTAAAACTGAATCTTTTAGTTTTATGCCTTATGGCATCACAAGTGTTATTCGACATATTTATAGAGTACGCATGTTCGTAAACTATACCGTTACCTTTCTTTGAAATAAATAAAAAAGAAAAAAATTTTTAAAAAAAATAATATAATTAACTACCTATTTATTTAAAATATTTCCATAGAAACAACAAAAATATGATTTGGTATTATTATTTATTATTTGTAAACGCAAACATGTAAATGTGCCATACACACAAACATTAAAAACAATATGCCTAGGTGCATTGGTTAAAGTGGTTCGGGAATATTTGCATCTAAATGCGCTCCGACCAGTATAGTGAACAGTGATTTCGTTTTTATATATTATACAGTATACAGCGTACAACATTCTATTGGTTTTAGATCTTAAATGAGTTAATTTAATAATAATTATTATTATTGTTTATTATTTTAAAGTCAATTTAAAAAAAGTTAATACTTGTATATATATACCTACTATCTATTAGCTATTTAAATAAGACATAATAAATAAATACAACCGATTTTATTGATATATTATAATATCTAAATTATGCTTTCAGAATTATGTGTACACACTAGTGTTATTATATTATGTAAGATGTATTCAAATCGTAATTAAATTTGTGCAAAGGTTTCAATATAAGTCTGAAATACTATTTAGGTAGATACATAGCATAGTAGGTATAGCACAACTACCGAACTTATTAGGGATCCTATTTTAAGCCACCGTTATTTAACAAATGAATAATGATCAACCATCAATATCATTTTGATACATTAAGGCGGCCAATTAATGTGGCCCTGTTGACATGTAAATATATGTAATAGGTAATATGTAATACAAATGAGCTTTAATTCTTGGGTGATAATTCTTTTTCAGGTCACGTGCCAAACATTTTGCAATCAGAGAAAATATTCAAAAAAATGTACGCTACTATAAACATTATTTCTCGAGGTGATTTCGAAAATCGTTTAATATCCAGTGTGTGCTTTGTTAATTTGAAAAACAAACGGCATTAACTCTATCTATAAATGTATTTTCCTCTGTTCTCTGTTTTAATTGTAATATTAAATAATTATTTTACTATGGGTATTCGATTCCTCATATTAATATGCATTTGCATAATATGTGTTTTATAAACAAATAATTTGTTACATATGTCACATTGATAACTTCAACCGTTGTGTAGCTTAAGGTGCGTATCACAATATGGTTTTATGCTAAATAGTTTTTCACCAAGTCCACATTCAAATTTTTCAGGTGGTACTGTTATTCATGGTCATGATCTCCAGGATGCTTTTTTTTGTGAGCAGCACAAAGACTTTTATGTTTGAAAATCATTCCACAATGTTCAAGCACGAATGGTCGTTCGTTTATACGGGCATATGGCATAACTGGTGTCTATTCAGCACAGCATTATGAGCACACATTTTGCCACAAACATGACACATACAATGTTTATCCTGGTGGCGACTTCTATTGAATACAATAATACAAACGCAAATAAAATAATATATTGTTTTTTTATACATAACATAATAACATATGAAATATAAAAGTTTTTTTTATTAGATAAACTTGCTTGACATGTACTGTTAAATATTCCTTCAATGGAAATGCTTTATCACATACAGAACAACAGAATACTTTTCTAATGTACCAGAATTATGAACTGCCTTTACGTGCTTAACTAGATGATGTTTACACTTAACGGGTAAAACATTTAGAAAATTCTGTGCACTTAAAAATAAAAATCATGGTGCTTATTTAAAAGATTAAATTAAATCATTTGTTAGTATTATGAAGCCCCTAACAGATTTTTAAAAATGTTTTACTTTTTCAATTATTTAAAATTTACACTATAGTTATACCTATGCAGTTTTGTATCATTACTTGAAAGGTTTTTTATTTGTGTGTTTTCTTCTATGGTCATCTATAATGAGTTTTCGATTAAACTCAGCATGACAAATCTCACACTGATATAGAGCAGCGTTATTGTGTTTTTTCTTCATATGCCTACCAATTCTTGAATAACTAACTTTGTTATTATCTTCTGAAGGTATACTAAAAAAAAAATGGAAGAAATAATTAGTTACAATACAATTTTTAACATGGTATAATATATTGTAGACGAATAGCCAAATTAAATTTACTTTCAAATAAATAATGCTAACTTATTTAGTTCTGTATCAATTTTGTAGCCATTATCAATAAGCAAGTTTATTTGTGATGAGGCATTATCTTCATTGTCCTTAAAAAAACTGACTTGAGAATGATTATCATCAACTTATTAACGTGTTCCGAAACATAATCTAATTCAGAAAACAAGTATGCAAATTGTTCTGTTGGTCTTATAGGACTATATTCAACTTGATAAGCTGGTATTTCTGAACATGAGTACTCTGGATATCGAAATCAATAAAATTAATGAGATGAAGATGAGTTCTTAATCCATTTGAATTAGGAAAATCAGCATCAAAATATGGACATGGATACATTACAATGTCATCATTATGAGATTCAATTTTGTATCTAAGTCTTCCTTAATTAAATATTAACAACAATCTTCACAAGTATATGTGCATGAGCAAGTTTATGTACAGGCAACTCGTGGGCGCATGGTTGTTGCTTAATATAAAACTTCATACTACAAAATGTACAGCGGTGAATATTAACTTTATTTCTAGTCAATTCACTAGGGTGAACAGTTCTTATATGTTCAATAAGATCTGAAAAACTGAATGACACATAATACATTCTCCTTGAAAAATAAGTTCTTTTGTTTTAGACTTTAATGCAGATTTAATAACTGGTATAGTTTGCTTTGAAAGATTTTTATCATTATTAATAATTTTTTTACCAACATCTTTATTTTTTATCTTTACATCAACAATTGGTATGGATTCTCTGTAAATATAAAATATTATTGTTTAAATATTTAAATATTGGTAGAATATTATTCAATATTACTTTTGATCTTTTTCTTGAAGTCTTAGGTTTGTTTCACAATTATCATTAATCATATAATGATATAACAAATCTTTATGTTCTGTGAAAATTTTAGCACATTTTCCACACATTAACATATTTTCACCATTCAATAAACGCTGATGTAAATTAGTAGCTATTTCAATGGTGCATGTATTATTTTTATAATCATAAAAAATTTTATTTTTAATTGACTTAATTGGTTTAATAAAATGTTCCAATGATGGTTAGGTTAGGTTTAGGAAAAAATAGGTTTTGCAGATGTGTTTTTTGATGTTCTGAAAATAAATAGATGAGAGAAATATAATTTTAATAAACTATTAAGGGTCTTCGACAGTAAAACTAAAACCTAACAACGCTCACTAGATGTCGTATCGTCTCTCACGCAATGTCTTACACCACGCCCATTTCGGTCGCGTACCG
>VUJU01003744.1:288-23525 GCA_009835225.1 Aphis craccivora | reverse complement strand
CAGAATCGTTTTTCGTATACAATGATAATTATCATTGGATTCAAATTTAACCGTCCTACAATATATAGTGATCCACACGGCACCTAATGTACAGCAGAGCGGTACCCTTGCCCGCTTTTTTTTTTTTGTATAAATTTCAGAAAACAAAAAAAATATATTATATTTCAAATAAGTATGAGTAAAAGTTAGTTTTAATTTATTTTTAAAATATCTTTTGAACATTTGAATGAAGTTTCGTTGAATTCTCATTATTCGAATTAAAGGATTCTTGATTAACATATTGTGTACCTATACCTACTTAATATTCTGGTAACTGATAAGTATGACGAATGATGATAGTAAATTGTATTTTAAGTTTGTCGCCATTTTATATCGCATCTTTATTGTTTCTACAAATACTTTTTCTATTATTTCGGTTATCTGATTTCATAAAATTACTCCCTTCTTTTTTTTTTTTTTGTAAAAATATATATATTAACGACTCTTTAACAAAACGAATTGATTGTTCTTCTTGAGTATATTTCATTATTTTCGATTCTTTGGTCTCCATTTGATTTTTTGAATCCTGAACAACTATTAATTGAATCAATATAATATCTAAATATCTGATAAACTTGGTAAAAATTTAAAATAATAAATTATTTTATTTACGAGTATAATTTTAAATAACAAGACCAACAATCAATATTGGTAACATTTTTATAAACAAATAACTTACTTCTTATCGTTGGTAACTTTTTTTAAAAAAAAAAAAAGCAATTTGTTTGATTTGATATATCCCCAAGGGCGCTCACATGGGGGGGCAAGGGAGAGACATGCCCCTCCTGGAAAATGTTGAAAATCAGAAAATCTTAGTATATTGTTTACTGTAATCAGAATCTATTTAATTATTTAGATAGAATTTAAAAATTTAATTCATTATAAGGTAATCTATAATTTTTATATATATATATATATATATATATTATATATCCACCTTACTTAAAATATTGTGTATTGCCATAGATACGATATGTATATGTATGTTTACACCACCAATCACCATAATATTTTATTTATGATCACAAATATATGTGTGAATTATTAGGGCTCAGATTGATATGTAAGTACATATTTTTATTGTGACTTGATAAATTAATTTAGGTAAGTGATAAATTCGTATTAAAGGATTTCCAATTAAATGAATCATATTTTATTTTACATATTTTTACATATTTCTCCTCAATAGTTCAATTTTTTCCTTCATATTTCGACAATTTATTCATTTGCGATTTATTAATAATTATTAATTATATAGGTATTCTACTGTATTTTTCAATACAGACAATTTTATTTCCCATGTCTCCAAAAGTAGATATACAAAATATTCGTAATAACAAATGTTTGATATTTATGACCTCGATAAACGATAGATATAACAAATGAAAATTTAAAAATGCATGTTATCATAAATTGTAATAAAGATAATTAATATTTTTTTTAGCTTTTTTTTATTAATATTTTATAATTTTTAATACCTTTTTAAAATAATTTTATTATTTAAAATTTAATTTGTTTCATTAGGAACTCATATGGATGTATTATTATATAATTTAATATAAATAAATAAATCATGTTAGTAAAATACATATTATAAATCCGAGCCCTAGTAATTATAAATATATATATATTATACAGTACCTATATACTATATACAATATACATATAGCCATTCTTAGTTATAAATGAATTGATAAATTAAAATTTTGTCCGCCCTTGAGAATTTTCCTATGGGCGCCCTTGTTTATTCCCATGGTATACTGATTTCTATAGAAAAAAATGTATTTTTTTTTCACTAATTTTTGATTGTATAAATCTCCGAGAGTTCGTCATCTTGTCTAACCATCTGCATTTGAAAAGTCCATTTTTTATTAATATACCTTAGATAGCATTTAATTATGAATAAATAAATTATTTTTAAAACATTTTTTGAATATTCTGTCAAATTTATATTAAAGAATATATTTGTTTTATTCACAACCTATATCCAAACAAATATAGGTATATACATTTACTAGTTAATAGATTATTACATTTCAAAAAGTTAGTATAGATATTAATGCATTATGTTTAAGATACATTAATATTAAATAGTATTTATGTGATTATTTAAATATTCGTACGTTTTCGCCTTATGTAACAAATAAAAATATTATACTGTAAATAGAGTTATGTGATTTTCTAATGAAAAGAATACATATACCTATTACCTTGTATTTACTGATAATATTCATTAATAATTATTAATGAAGTACTTTAAATCAATAAATTTTTAATATATTAGATCACATTTTTGTTTAATAAATAATCATTGATCACTTAAAATTAAAAATTAATAGTCAATAGAACTCAATTAAATTTATCATTAATTTTCAAATCCAAATTAATAAAATAGTACCTACATCACGATAAATTAAAAATATATTTACATAGATTACAATTTATAATTAGGTAAAAAACATATACCTATGATTTTTACGATTAACGCTCAACACCCAATAATCAATGAATGATAAGTATTTTATTTATTCTTATTAATAATATGTATTTTTTTGTTTACTCTTCTAATTTTATTTTATAAAAACATGCTTAAAAATAAATGTATAATTAAAAAATTAATAAATATACCTACCTATCTATTTAACATAATAATATATTTAATTCCACGACATTTTAACCGAGGTTTATAAACTACTAAACGTTTATTAGTGTTTAGTATTATATTTATTTTCTTTCCAAATAGTTAAATTTTCAGTGTCAAATTGTGATTATTAATTAGTGTTTATGTTTTAACAGTATTCGTTGAATATTTGATCATCTGAACAATTTAGAGTGTTAGGTAATCTATCATACAGTTTAAAGTATCGAATATAATCTACTTTTTTAATACTTAACTACTTAAGAATTGAGTTATGCAAATAACACAGTAAATCACTAATACATTTGTAATTTGTATAAATGTACCCATAGGGGCAATTTGGAAAACACAAATACTATCAAGTTTTATGGTTCATCAAATAGCCAACTGTTTCCAATTAATTTTATTAAAACCTGATATAGGTCACTACAAAATTCAAATAATTTTGTTACACTTTTCTAATAGATAAATATAAATAAAATTTATATTTATTGACACTTGTTTATTTTTATGACAATACCTTTATACCTAATATATAAAACTAAATTCATAAAACCTTTTATACTGTATGATAATCTCATAATCATATCACTATAGTCTATAATCTGTATGAAATATCTAACCGTATCATAATTCTATTAATAATGCGTTTACCGAGAAATAAAATGTTTCAACAACATTAAATTTTTAATAATTATTAATGATAATTAACATCAGTAAATATTTTTTACACATGGTTATTGTATATTTATAACGAACGTCTTTTTAACAATGAAGACTAGGGTTTCTTTTATAAAACATTTTAATACTGAAAATATGTAAATATCTGACTTGTTAAGTTATAAATAACAAAAATAAATTCACATGGAATATTCGAATCATAAATTCATTGAACATTATTTCATATCTATATCAAATAAAAAGTTTCACTGCTGATAAAAAAATATGTCTAGAAGATTCTTATATTATCAGGTATATAAGTATAAAAGGGTAAACGAAAAAAACTCCCCAGAAACAAAGTCGTCGGTATTTTTATATATTTTATATATACCAGCGGTTAGGTTAAATTATGTTTGTTTTAATGTTAAATCGTTCAATCAGATGTATCTTATTTATAAATCAAGAAAGTGAGAAGAACTATAACTTATATTCTATACAAACAATATTTTACACGACTATAAAATTACATAAATTGTATTATTACCTGGACTTTTTCTGAAGAAAAACTTTGTTTCCGATATTCATATAAGCGTAAAATGATAATAGTATTATTATAGTTATAGTGTTTTGCCTACATAGTAATTAATATAGTAAAAATTCATGTTTATACTATTATAATAATACTATTGGTAGATTTAACGATAATAATACTATTATCGATTTACACTTACACCTACATTATTTTATGATAAAATGTATAGTAATCTTATCGCGGTTTGTAATAATGCAATACATTTAGTGTGTACAAATAATAGTAGGTACCACATGAATGCATAAACCTGGAATATAATGTATAAATCAGACTGTAATATGATTTGTGATTTATGATTTGACATCAAAACGACCAAATAAATAAATAAAAACTACATCAATAATTTCACTAAAATGGACCTAAATGAATGCATGCAGATGCCTGTAGAGCAAATATTCATAATCGAAATAAATCACATATCTACACGCTACACCTACATGGCCACATTTACATGAAGTGTGAACTTAAAAAAAAATCTGTATTATGTGTCCTAACAGTTATTGAGATTATAAAAAACAGTTGTCTCGCTGTATATTGTCCTAACCATACAAATCTGTATTGCATATTATTTTAATTTATCAGCTGATGTCTTCAACCCGCGACACACGTACTATTTATTTGCGATTATAACTTGAGTCAACCTATTGGTAACCATGCATTTATTATTTTCTTATTTTTGACAAAGTAACTTTTTTTAGTATTGTTAAAATGGTTACTGATTACTGATTAATGGCAAGAGTTTACGCATATGATAATATTTAACTACAAGGGATTTCAAACTTTTTTAAATGTTAAAAATTCGAAATCATATATTATAATACAAAACGTCAAGACGTATTACAAAATTTGTTTGATTATCTATTGTTTTATGTCTTAGTTATCTTCATAAAAATTCGGAATGGATAAAATTATACTAGCTCATAACCATTATTATAGATATTAAAATTAAAATTTTGATTCAACATTATAAGGTATAACCATTAAAAATTAAAATTAACATTAATGGTGATTGTAGGTATCTATATTTAATATTAAGAATTCAAAATTAAATTTTTATAAATGGTTAGGTTGAATATAAAAATTATTTTTCAGTTAAATAATACATAAAAGATCAACTATGACAACAACATTTACCCTTTTCTTTATTAAAAAAAAAAAAAGTTTTATGAAATAAATAAAAATTTTATTAACCTAACTTTTTTTTGTTTTTTATGTATTTCTCAGCAGTTTAAGTTGATAATAAGCTCAGAATTTATGTTAAAATCCAAAACTTAAAGTAGGCACAATTTCAAGTGCTGTCAATTCAAAACTATTATAAGGCATACATTTTATATTTTATTAGGTGCCAAGAATAAAACGAATTACCACAAAATATATATATATACTCACTCTTCATAATATTTGTGCATATGCGATATTATTATACTCGTTTTCGTTAGTTACATTATAATATATACCATTTAAATCTTAACTATATAATAACGTCGCTTTGTGTACTAATAATATTAGTTTAAAAAACTCATTTACAAATGATTCACAAACCTATACAAGACTAAAAGTTATTAACTTTTTTTATTTAACAAAAGGTATCACGTTGACGAATAGTTGTTATCTTTTTTACCTATCGCCTGCATCAGTTGGTCGTAGAAATTAGTAATTTTACAAAATGTTATCTAAATTTTTTCATTCTATACATTTTAAACATATGTTATCAAAAACCTTATATACTAAGTGAAATACTATTTGTACATAGACACGACAAATAACATAGGTATCTTGTAATGGAAATTTTTATAAAGATTTAGCAATTATATATTAGACCTAAAATAAAATTAATAATACACTTGAAAGACTAAATGTTTCAATAACCCTCAACTACTCTTGCTCTTATTATATTTTTCTTTGTAATGTACGATGTACGCGTACTTAACCATACTCCGTACGGTACATTGCATAATTACTGCAAATTCTTGGACTCAGTTTCTACATACATTTTGGCATTTCCAACACATAAAGTACAAAGACACCTGCAATTTGATATGACCATATGGTTAAATTTGGAACGGACCGTTATATATTTTCCGAAAAATGTTGAGCATACAGTTTGTTGAAAATTATTTTGTTTTACCTGTTCTTATAACCAAAACCTTGACCTTATCCTTTAAAAATATGAACACTATTGTGCCAAAATGCTCATTAGCTCGTTGGTTAAAATTAATGTTTAATACAAAGTTTTGCCAAATTTTTAGCTGTACTTTAAGATATCAAATGAAAACGCTGTTTATTTATTTATTTTTATTTTTTAACTTCCCGGTACGTCATATTACATTAATATTTAATATCATTCTATAAAACATTGCTTATTTACTTTGTTTTATACTACACTTTTAGTCATTTATTTCGCAGAACATAATAAGTACGATTTAATACAAAATAAAAGCTATTTATTTATTTATTTATTTTACATTATTATAGTAAAATATAAAAAAAAATGGAATACATTGATGACACTAAGTTTATTAACATTATGTACTATAAATATAAATTAATTTATAATTAAAAGCAGGTTAGGTAGATGATATTAGAGAAAAATTAACCAAAAGTAACGGACGTTTAAATGGGTTTCTATTTAAAATTATGCGAGTAGTAAGTACATACAAGTAGTTTTTTTTTCGATTTTAATTATTGAAGGTTATTTTTTGATAATGATTGAGTGAGAAAATAAATAAATAAAAATAAAATACATTGCTTTGAGCAATACCTATATATTTTGATAGGTTGAACGCAATTCGATTGTTTAATATTTAAAGTTTTCAATTGTTTCTTGATATTTTTATAAAACATTAAATTATCTGTAACTGAGTAAAACAATATATTATATAGATGTTAGATACAATACATTGTCAAGTAGATTTTTGTTTTCAATCAATTCCACGTCATTTATCAGACTATTTTCAATCCAAATTCCAATCCATATTTTAAGTTCAATAGATATTTTTTAGACTATAGGGAAACAATAGTTGTAAAAAATGTCGTCTATACCTGAACACATATACCATATAATAAACATAAACGCTAGAACTCTGCGCTTCTGCTTGAATATGATTAGGTGTACATCCAAACTATACACGTGAACTACCGGCTGTGAAATAACAATTATTATTAACAAATTTTATTAAGAAAAAATGTAAACATCAGTAGGTACATCACAGTGCTTAACATTGACAACCATTAAAACTATTTGTAGGTATGAGTCAAATGGGAATCTATCTAATTAACTGCGGTAACACACACGCAAAATTAATTTTGAAAAAAATTATTCAAAAAGATAATACCTACTATTATAGTACACTATTATTTGTGTTATAATATACGAATAAAATAGCCATTTTTATATATGTAGGTAACCTATCGCAGTATTGTATTATATAATGGCATTTTAAATCGGTCATTCTATATATATATAATATAACATTTTACTTTATCGTTATTGAGTTAAAAAAATCACTGGAAATCATAATCGAAATGTATTGTTCACACACGAAAGGCATTTTAAGACAATAATTATGATTATTTAAATGTATAAATAATTTTTATAAGTGATATGTACTTTTAAAGTTCTCTGACATTGCACACTCATATATTATTACAAACTATAGTTTTATTTTGGGAGTTCTTGAATCCGAGAAACGTAACGATTTCCGTCGGCGGCGTTCGTCCGGTCGCTTCCTATTACTAAAAACAATATAAAACTACGGCAAAAATAAATGTGTCCTGTTGGTCTGTACATCGCGTCAGCGGCGCCTTACGAATTTCCGCGAAAACTTTTGATTTTCACGGAACTCTCGTAATCCTTTGCCAAATTATAATGACGTGTAATATACATAATATAATAATAAATAGTTAATACTAATATTTTATAAAGGATTAAAGTATAAAAATATTTAGGTATGACTATGATCATTATAATATAAGTTCGGAACTAATAAAAGGTATAATTTTAAAATATTAAATTGATCAGAAAAAAAATTTTAAATTTCAAACTATAATAATATCTTCTTATGTAATGAATGATTTTTAATAATTTTCAAGAACAAAAATTAACAAAGTTGTTCTTAATAAATCTTGAGCTTTGTTTATTCTAAAAAATATCAATTAAAAACCTATAGTTTACAAATAGAACCTTTTAGTGGCTTATACAACAATACTTATATGTTTTAAATTTTTTAGGACTTTTATGTTTTGAATTAAACATAAAGGTATCTTTCCTGAAAAAGGAAATTCGATAATGTAAAAGAAAATGTGTAGGGATGTTAAAACCAAAATTATATTATGCGCTTTATTTATAGAATTATTTATTTTGCTGAGAGATGTGCAATCGTTAATTATATTGTACTATATTGATTATTGTTATATAGTTGACAGTTAAACAGTAATTTTTGGTTATGAGTTGTTAATTTTATCATTAATTAATTATAGGTATCATGCAGTAGATATAGAACCTATAATAATTTATAATAATATATAATTTTGAGTATCTTAACACATAACCGAAAAGTTCTATTTAGATTACTTTTAAATAACAAATTGATATTTTGTTTTTATTAACCTTTTAGTCGCGGATAATTTTTTAAATTATGAGTCTAGGTGATGTACAATAAAGTGAGTTTAAAAAAATTAATTTAACACCTTGTAGTTCTGAGTCCTTGAGATATAGTTATCCAGTATAATTTCTGTAGCTTTATGACACAATATAAAATATTATATACCTACTATAATAAATAATATTATATAGGTAATATAGTATAATGTAACTACTATTATAGACATAATTTAGGTTTTTTTTTATAAAAATAATGACGTTTTTTTATTATTTTTCACTCGGTCGGCGGTCTTGTCCGAACAACTATAGGTATCCATAGCTTTTTCTGATTAAAAAAATATCATTTAGTTCTAGGAAGTTTTTATTATTATTCCTCGTGTGTATGTAGGTACCTATTTAAATCATGAAAATTAAATGAAATACGCATTTGCATTTAACATAAAGAAGGCACGACGAAAAACGATTGATCTCGGGTTTTCTAAGAAATGTTTTCGGTGCCCTATATTATAGAATTATTAAGAACTCGCGTAAAGTGTAGAACGCGTGTGTGTATTTCGGGGGAAAATAACTAATTCCGCCGACGACATTATATACATAATATAACGACTGACGGGACGACGTCGCTGACAAGCACAACGATATGCTGCAGTAGTACGGCATTTATTACAATATTCGTGTTACATCCGGTTGTCATCCACGCGCTTAAGCGCGTATACTCGAGCAATATAGGCCGTCGAGGAAATACGCGTCGTCGGATTATCATTGCGGTCGGTCTATTAAAAGACTTATCCCGCGCGGCAAATGGGCTGTTTGCCTATTCCGTTTTGCCTTAGCAATTTATTTCATTGGCCGAGTCTCGTCCGTCACACACTTATACTACACGTATAATAACTGTACCGTATTATGCTGTAAGTCTGCAACGCATGTGTGAAGCGCCACGCTGTGACATTATAGCAATATAGCCCGCGACGGCCTCGAGAGTAGGTAGACGTAGAGCACTATATAGTTATAGTATATACTATAATATCATATTGTAACGCCTACGCATACACTATAGACCCGCGACAGGACTAGGCTGTATGGACCATTTAATAGTCACGGGCAGACATTGTCGCTGTCGTCTGAGCCCTCAACAATTATATTATCTATTATTATTGCCACAATTATTCTCGTTGTTGAATGCATTACATAACACGAGCATACGCGCGATTCGTTTAATGTATACATATAATAGGAGGCATATTGTAAGTATATGTATTGGCGATGTGCACATTGAGCGCATAATATTATCTCGTGGCGATAATAATTCTTTGTTATCACTATATCGTCAATGGTAGGTAACGAAAATAATCAAAAAGAATAAATTAAAAAAATATTAACAAATGAGAAACACTCATAGAGAAAACCCTGAAAATCACTGTCTAAAAACATAAATATTTGAGATCAATTGACAAAAAAATTGATCTACTCCAATGAACTTGAATACCAAATTTGATGATCAAATGTGTGAATCGATCAAAAAATATTTTCATCTTATTTAGATTGATCTGGGATGGAAAGTTATATATTTTTTTAAAGTCAACATGAACAATGTGATTATTAAGCAATAATATTAAATAACATGCATCAACATAAAAATATTTAGTTTAAATTAAATTAAATTACTATTATTTTTGATGACAAAAGATTTCTTGAAGTGAAATTAAAACCTTCATAGTAAAAATAGTTTCAGTTTTGAAAATGTACTCTATAATTTTAGGGAACAATAATACACAACTGTTTTAGTAGGTATAGTTTTAAAAATACTTTAAAACTTTTTAGTTTTTTCTAATTAATTTAGATAAACCAATAATTAAAATAAAAGCTAAAAATGTAATTGCTTATATAGCTTATATTATATTATTTCTAAATGTCCATATTTTTATATGTAATCATCAATAATATTGCTTTTTAAAGAATAATTTACTCAGTTAACACCTACCTTATGGTTCTCACCAAGTTTCTAAATAAAAGAAAAAAAAACACCTACCTTAAAAATAAATAGTGACAATTTGTCACTAATTGAACCATACATTTTATACTTTTTTTCTATTCTTATAACTTAAAAATCATACATTTATATAATGTATAAACAAATGTTTACCTATATTTTTGGGCTGGACACAATATTTTATTTTTTTTGTGACCTATTGATGATTTTGTGTCGTCGATTCCGCGTAAGATTACGCCCAATGATATTATTATTATTTTTAGTCGGAATTTTCATAAGGTTACCTCTAACAAGTAACAACCGATGATAAATATAATTATTTTACCATAATAACTTCGTTAAAACATTTATTTTTTAATCATAATTTTAAAAACATATTCGTGATTCAATGATTTTCCATGTAATATCAAGTAAGTATTATTTTTCAAATGTATAATACTTACAATAATGATGATTATCCACACGACACGATTTAAGCAAATTGATGTAGTTTTTTAACATTATTATAATAATTGTAATATTTTAATTCTGATTTTACAACGACGTATATTCTTTCGGGTGGTTTTAGATAGAAAATTAATTCTATAATTTGTACTTAAAAAAGATCAAAATTAACATTTTCTAAAATGTTATTTATAATCAAGAAAAATAAACAAAAAATTAAGGGAAAATAAGAATTTTTATGCTAAACCAATTAATATTAATTAAATTGATTTATTTATTTTATTATACAGTCAAATTCGCGTATAACGATGCCGTATATAACGATATTCTGGGTAAAACGATTCCAATCAATGTATGTATATGTTAAGTATACTACTTTATAGCTAACCTTTATGATCCGGATATAACGAAGTTTGGTTATAGCGATCAGATTCCCTAGGTCCCTAGAAGATCGTTATAAGCGAATTTGACTGTATACCAAACATGAATTACCACTGGAACTTGAAATTTTCACCAATTATTGAAATTATTATCATCTTCTATAAATGGTATAATTTTTCAAAATAATTTCCTTTTTTTTACTTATTCATAGAAAATTGAAATTTTTTAAAAATTTTAAAAATTCTGATTTATAAAATTGCTTGAAATTTTAACACAAGAGATTCATAAGAAGTGATTAATTTCCCAACTAAAAAATATCAAAAATGTATATTCAAAATATTTTTTTTATAAGCATTTTGACAAAATTCATGAATATCTCAACTCTCAACAAATACAGGTTATTAGATATCTAGTTAGAAATACATTAAAAAACTTTTCTATTTGTACTTATAATTTGAAATCTGAATACAAGGCTCTTTAAAGGTTATTCAATCTATAAAAAAAAATAGTTGATAAAAAAATATTCACTAATTCAAAATTTATCTGCCACCTTCTATGTCATAGAGATTTCCAACCGGGGTGCCGTTAACTTTATTTAGGGTTCCGCGAAATTATTTGAAATATATTTTTTATTATATTATTTATTCAATAATAATTAAAAATAAAAATGATATATACCTAGTTAATTTTCAATGTAAAAATTGGTTTTATAATGTATAATATGTGTTATGTGTATAAACTATATAATATAATATAACTATATAACTGTATAACTATATACCTGCATCTTACTACTTTTTTTTTACATATGCATTGCTAAATAAAACCGAAGTAGTCGATAGAGTGCCTCCAGATTTTTAAAAAATGACAAAGGGTGCCGTGAGTAAAAAAAGGTCGGGAACCTCGTTCTATGAAGTTGAGATATATGAGCATTTTTGTACTAGAAAAAGTAATATTAAAAAGAACAGCAAAAATAACAACCACATTTTCATGTAATCAATATAATCATTAGTCCGCTCCAAATCTAAAATACATGTTTCAAAATACCTACATAATGTCCTCGAAATTATCTTATATAACATTAAAAATGATTAAAATGATTTTTTATACCTAAATTTTTACAGTTTCTTATTGAATCAGTATTTAACTAAAAAATATAAATTACCAACATAGATATATTAATTTAAAAACAACAAATGAATATTATTTTTGTTTCAAAACATAAAAAAACCTGTTTACTTGATTGCCCATATGATTTGACCTATAGATGTCAAGGTTATAAATTATAATTACATTGGTTCATCAATAATACATCAATAAGCTATAGATTTGTATTTAGTTCCTCATTTTATTATTAAACGGTCCAAGTATCTTATTTAATTTTTTTCAATTCTTCGTTAAATATTGAATTTTTTGTTCGGTGTGTTCCTAAACACAAATTATACGAAACATATACAACATTTCAAAAAATACAATGTAACCACTAACCGGTGGCTTATAAATTTTCTTAAGCAAATTTTAATAAATTAGATTTTTGTAGATGCTTCGTATTTATTTTAACTTTTTTTTTATATATATATATTTTCAGTTTTCTGAATTAATCTTATTAATATATTTACTGTCGTACTCCTAAAACACAATTGGACAAGACCATTTTTGAAAAAAAAAGCGTTATTAACTTTTTCCCCTTACTATTATCAGATACATATAGTTGTTTTTTTTTTTGTATAAAAATAATAAGTAAGTATGCAAACAATATAGTACCCATTTGATTTGTCTATAATTTATTATATTAATACTCAGAATGTAAACGACATTCATACTCCAGCATAACATTTGTGTCTTAAAACAGGGTTATTCAAAATGATTCATCCAATTTCAAATGCTTGCATTATCTTTTTAGTTTTTTATGTTTAGAGTAACATAATACGATATGATAGGTACATTAAATAAAAGAATAGCATTTCAAATCATTGTTATGGTACCAATAAATATCCTAGGTGGCTTCCCTTGGTCACTCAAACAACATCTAGTTGGAAATCTAATTCATTCTATACATATCTATCGTAATTGATTGAACCAATTTTTAGCTCCTCTTTGGCTTGATGATAAAAGTGGTACCTACGTATCTTTAACGTGTCTCCAAAATATATAGTCATATGTGGCATAAAATCAGGTAACCCCGGAAGCCAGGTGCAAAACATCGGATGATTCATTTTAAATAACCTATTTATAAATATTAATTATGTCTGCATTCTGCACCCATCATATAATTTTATGTACCTACACGGTTTTATAAATAATCATTTGTTTAATTTATGAGTTGTGACAGTATTTGCAGTACTCTTCTAATGATTACATAAAAAAATTATAAGATTATATCAAGTACTCTTGTATGCGTAAAAACATCAAGTATTCCGTACTTACTTAACGTACAATCTAACATAAAATATAATATAGCGTGTAGTGACAAACTATAGGCACCCACGGTGTCACGATTCGTAGTTCCGCTGCAATCCATAAACACAATATATTTTTATTACTACTAGAAATAGAAATATATAGACGATAGAAAAACATTTGAACATTTTTTTAAATATATATTTATAGGTTAACGGAAAACTGGTACGGCCTTTATAAATTCGGAATACTGGTACGATCCACGATAGTCAAGTTTTCCCAAACTTTTATCAAAAAAATAAGACTAAAATATGAACGATTATTTTTAATATTATTTTACCGACGATCGATGGGAAACCTCGAGTGACTTTGCGAGTGAAAATAATCGTTATTGTACTATACAATAAGATTATGATAAGATACGGATTGACCTTGATTACTGTTAATTGTGTTTAATAATATTGTTTTTAATAATTATGTGTCTTACAAATATTAAATATATTAAAATGTTAAATACATATATGTATAAGCTCTTCAAATGAAATAGAATAATTTAAATGAAGACAATGAAAAGTTTTTTTTAACAAATATCAATTTATATTTATGTCATTTTAAATAATTGTTTTTATCAACATAGTGCCAAAATATATTGCCACTGATCTATTCTCCACCGTTGTGATAGCATGGTTTTTTTTTCATTTATATAATATATAGGTAGATCATAAATATTAAATAACAATGAAATAAAAATATTACTTTCATAATTAATTTTGTTGTTCGTGTATTCACATTTGACATAGTAGTTGAAAGCAAACATTCCGGTGGCGTAGAGGGTCACTGGATATGTGATCTGTAGTAATCCAGCCCTTGGCCTGTAATTGAAAAGGACGCCCATCTAATTGGGACATAACTATCATAGCTGCAAACTTGTTTTCGAAAAGAAATTCA
Source organism: Aphis craccivora (assembly GCA_009835225.1). Classification (NCBI taxonomy): domain Eukaryota; kingdom Metazoa; phylum Arthropoda; class Insecta; order Hemiptera; family Aphididae; genus Aphis; species Aphis craccivora. Next base: position 8,830 of record VUJU01003744.1, on the reverse strand, counting down.
AAAATTAAATTGCATTATTAAATCCAACTTGTTTTTGAATCATATTTAATAATAATATAGCTATACCATAATTTTACTCTATATTTATAAATAGTTTTATATTTATTTTTGAAAAAAATTGTGTACCTATCATTAAAATTATATCATTTATATTACTTAATCTTAATTACATAACTATATCGTCTTCGATGGTAATATACTAATATTATATTAACCCACTTACTACTTCCGGTACTCTTTAGAAAATATATATTTTATTTATTTGTGGTTCAATAACTGGGTAATTAATCGTAAGAAATGTTGTATATGAACTATGAAGTAGGTAGATGAAATGTGGCTCAATTATTAACCACCCATTGAAAAATGACTAATTTTATTTAGTGTTAAGATTAAATTAAGTTTTAATATAAAGTATAAAACAAAATTATATAATATATATTATGGATCTTACTTCATTTTAGAACATTTATCGATGAACTATATAGGTAGCTCAAACCCTATGTAAATTAAAGATATAAAATAAGACTTAGTTCTAATTAAAGTAGGTATAGGTATAGGTACCTAATATTATTAGTAAGTTATAATAAGGTATGGCGATTAAAATTAAGAGAAACTCGTTTAATAAATCCAAACTTAATGACTTATAATATTATATATTTACGAACTTCAAATCAAACATAAATTACTTACAACTTTCAAGTAAAATACACGTGAGCAAGTGTACAGTAGATGTCGATGTATTAATGTAGTTATGTTAGTATTATGTTAAGTTGATTTAGTTATTGACGAAAACATTGCGTTTATTGTATTATTAGTATTTAATTATTAAGAATTATAATAATATACATCTATTTATACCATAATTGTCAATGCCTTCATATGGTTTAGCTTTATTATTTTTCTCTAATTATTAATTTAGCTTAAGTAACTAATACTGTATTTAATGAATTACCTCCGAAGTATCTTTAGCCATTAATTCGAATATAGAATTCTTTTAAATTGCCATTCCGGTCATTTACAAGTTTACAACATACATTTTACAATATATTATATACGATATACTGAATACTATAACTTTAAAAAATATAATACCACTTAATAATACTTGTATTAAAATGTATTAATTGCACATGAAATTACTATAAAATAGGTTAAGTATTAATTGAAATGAATCATCTAATTTTATTATTTATATCAATATAGTAATAATATTATTATAAGGTTATTTAATTATTTATAGGTGTACTGTACCAGAGGCATTTATTCATGTGTATGTTGTAATATTATACGATTATTAAACGTACATGAGACAGTTATGATATAGTAAAAACGTATAACATTTTAATATTCATTAGGTATAAAGTATTAATTTTAAATATGAAAAATATTACTATCACTTAACATACCTCATAAACTATAAAGTTTTACATATAAATTACAATAGGTACATTTCAATTCTAATTGTGTTTATAATTACCTACTAAAAAAAATATTTTCTAAACAAATAATAATAATAGGTGTGCAAAAAAATGTATTATCAGCCAAACAAAACATTCATTGTGGGTATTATGAAATTATTAAAACCAAAACATTACACAACTATTTCTACCGAATTACTTTGATGTGGATGTAGAGAAAATGGGACGCATGTCGGTTACAACTCCAAAAAACCGTAGTAAATAATTTAACATATTTTAAAGTACTTGTTAGTATATATGTGTGATAGTGATGTCATCGATCATCAACCACTCAACGATCCTAATATTTGATAAAGTAGTATTGATAATAATAATGTAATACATCAATCATGGTATTTTATGTTCTGTCTAGCTGTCTTACATTAAGATTTCAGATATCTAAATACCTGACTAATTAAACAATAAAATACGTAATATATTTTAGGTGAGTTATTTTTATTTATAATATTATTTTTCACAAAATCTAAAATTATTATTATAAGTTGATGTTTTAACATTTTAAAAATTACTATTCAAGTACTATAGTAGTGTATACACTACTAAAGTATATCTAACAAAACTAAAAAAAAAAACCATGGATATGAGATAGACCAAATAAATAGTAAGTATTCATGAAATATATTTAACACAGTTTACGACTTGACGTTATTTTATTTATTTTTTTTTATTTCAACAATATGTATTAAGCCCAATCACATGGAAATATAGGCAATAACAATTTATAAAAAAATAACAACAAATAAATAAATACATAAAAAACGTTGAAAAGATGATGGATCACTACTTTATACCAAACACGTTCTAATAATTGGTTGGTTCTCAAAATATTTAGTATCCCATTTGCATGAAAAAAAAATGGATGCATGCGATGGAGAGAAAGAGAAGAAGCTTTATAATTAATCATAGAAAAAAGAACAAGAAAGTCAATATAAACATCTATTATAGTTGACTGAGAAAATTTAGATTAGTTACTTATTATCTTCCATAAACTATGTAACTTAAATCGAGCTTGTTCATAAATTCATAACTGGGTTATAATCACTATGTAGATGATCAATATTTAAAATAAAATCTGTATACTTAAGAAATTTTTGTTGAATCCTTTCAATTTGCTTACTTCCACAAGAAGTAAAAAGATCCCAAACAATAGTCCCACATTCCAAAATAAACCTTATACAGGCACAATATAAAGATTTTATAGGGTTTATTAGAGGATGCGATCAAAATGTATCCTGATGGTTTATAAGTTAGATATTATAAAAATGCATTATATGACAAAATATAATTGGATTAAAAATGATTCCTAAACTTAAAAAATTATATGATTTGGGTTCCGACGAATTTTATTGAGTATACAATTTGAGTCACATATTTATTTGTTTTAGAAAAATACAAATTAAGTTAGTTCAGTCCATTGGCGTTATTAATAACATTTTTGTTAGCTATTTTTTAATCGAATGTGTTGCTTAGCTCCGAAATTATATACAAATGTTGGTTATGTTTTCCATAGGTACACGGCCCCGATGTCGACATCCATCCGGTTACGTTATTATCAACAACAACGGAACTCAACTCCAATTTTCCTAAAACAAAGATGTTTCATTCGACACCTAATAATAATTTAATACAATAAAACATCTATACCTACCCAAAATCAAAAAGTACTCCGAGTACTCGTACCTATTGAAAAATAAAATCATATTATATTGATACTTTACTATTATATCGGTAGTATCGAAACGTCCCTAGATAGAGTTTTGGCTTGTCATAGAGAACAAACTGTGCTCTAAAAAAATATTGTATCTAGAAACTCAATTTCCCCGTATTTCATATCCATTTAAATAATAAAATAACCACACAAATTATAAACAAAGGACAACATTAAACAATACTTCACGAGTTGTCAAAATATCTCTTCATATCAATATAATAACATACATAGTATAAATAAGTCAGCATTGTACACCAATATAGTGTGGCATTAACAATGTAATGTAACTTAAATATTAAATTAATTAATCTACGTATAATTACTATAATCAATAATTCTACGAATAGTGTTAAGTAAAATGAAGTAGATATAAAACAAAATTTGCATATTGTGATTCAACGCAATCGAATACCTAAAAGGTTTTGCACAAAAATGATAATGATGCGGCCTGCATATTATGATATGAAATTCTAAGAATCACTCGGCGGATAATAATATTAATGATAATTCATTGACGACATAAGAATTTGAATTTTGGATTAACATAATATTATGCCATACTTATTTGTCTAGCCCACTCGAGTGGTCACCCACGTGGAATGCACATTTATCTACATTTAGTGACGGATCGCCGACAGACACTACTCAATTATTGAATTTTATTTGTATAATATCTTTACTTAAGTATCTGTAACTCATTCAATAGGTATTTGGTACAATTATCTATAAATTAAGACAGTTAATTAATTTCAAAATCTAAGGTCCGTGAAAAAATATTTTTTTAATTTTCAATAACTCTGAGTTCATTAACGTATATATATATATGTATATTATTACTAATAGTAATACTAATAATTAAAGCTCGGATTAAAGTAACTAAAAAAGCATAACCAAAAATTAACACGAACTAGTTATAAAAATGAATAAAAAATTTTAAATTTAAAAAAAAAAAGGAGTGGTCAAGTGAGTAACACTGTGCTGTATAATCGTTCACTATAATGAATGTATTAAATTTGAATCTAATGATAGGTAACATTGTATACGAAAAACGATTTTTTTTTCTCCCGATTTTGTTGAAAACTACTGGAAAACTTTTACTTTTGACCTCTATAATGCACCAAGAATATTCACTTTGTCATCGGAAACCACTCCCGAAGTTTAAAATTTAAGCATTATTTCTATAAGTTATGCTGCACACACACAAAAAAAAACACATCGTTATAAAATCAATACATTCATCACTTCATTCAGAACCTAAAAGAATTAACTACCATGTATTTCCCTAGATTTTCAGTAGCGAAACTGACTCTATTGTCTGACAGAATGTTTTTTTACGTTTATGTAATGGTAGGTTTATGAGTATGCATATTAGAATCACGACCAAATGTAAGCTACAAAAATAACCTTTTTATCTCTATAAACAAAAGATAATGTAATAAATAATCTGCTACTTTATTTCCACTCAAATACTTAATTATAGTTTAGAATGTCTTAAAAAGTTCAGCCTGAAATCAAAAATACTTATTAGGTAGGACAGGTTATGTAAATTTCAAAACATCAAATATTTTCACAAATTTCAAATAAAATCCCGTAAACATAAGTAATCATTTTATGGATAATTAAAAAAATATTTTATCTGTATTATTGTATAAATACTTTAAATGTTTAACATATATTTATCGATACCTACCTAATATTTTCTAATCATATTAGACTATAAAACTAAAATATAAAGTATTTTAGATTTTTCGTACTATTTATATTTGAAGTATTCAGTAAAAATAATTTTTCCTTAATAAACAGATCAGATTTAAAACATTTTAATAGAAGATTACCCAATTATAAATAATTTTTTGTTATGATAGTATTAAATACCGAGAATACATACCTAAATGACTAAAATAGTCTCAATCTAAGTGGAGTGATGAATGCATTAGTTTTATAATGATGTATGGATGTTTTTTCTGCCTGTCATGATTAATTGGGTCGATAAAAATCCTTCAATTTTCAACTTTTGGGTGGTTCTCTAGTAGAAAATTAAATCTATTAAGAATTTTTATATAAAAATAAAAAATAAAATACTATATAAATTTTTTTTAGTTTTTTTCGGTACTTCCGTGTTATCTCGACTACCCAAATATTTCCAAGACTACCTATTATATGATCAACCGTGTTATTTTTACCACCGCAATTTTTTAAATAATAAAAAATAATAAAAAAAAATAATTAATAATATTAAATTATAATTAATATATTCGTATTTTAATATTGTTTTATTACCTAACATTTAGTTAAATCTATTCTGAATAATAATATAAATCTATTTTGTAACACAATAAAATGCATACAATTTTTTAAAAAATGTATATAATAGCATAACAGTTTGTATAGAAAAAAAAATTGTAATAATTATATAATATAAATAATAAATAAACTAATAAAATAATAAATAAATAAACTCACTATATCAAAATACTTGAAAATTTAAATATAAGATTTCTAAAGGATTTTTTATTTTTCAATTGTATAAATCGTAGTCACAATGTTCTATTAAAAACATTTAAAATTATAATTTTAACAAATATCGTCAAAATCGCAAAAATTAAAAAATAAATAACCATAGATTGGGTATTTAACGTATTTTTCAATAGTTTTGTCTTTTTTGAACTTTTTATAAACATTTTTAATTTTTAATTTTTTCAATCTTATTATTATAAATGTTAAAATACAATTGAATTTTAAGTTAAAATTTGTACGAAATTACATATCTAAACTATATGTATAATGAAATTCATTACTTTATAATAGTTAAAAACATTAAACATAATGACATAAAACTTTGAAGTTCATTATTATATTTTATCACACATTGATATTTTCAAATACATTGTTTTCAGCAAAAATTAATTCAGTCTTTACCGTATTAGTGAATTACTAATAGTAAAATAAATTACTTTACCTAAAAACAATATTAAAAAATATAGCTTGAAATATACTTAGTGATAATATATTCTGATAAATTGTCTTCACTAAGAATTATTTTTTGTAAGTAGTTATATACGAATATATAATAATATCATTAAATTCAATTTTTAAATCGAGAAAAACAAAAAAAAAAAAGTGAAGGAAAAACATTAAAAACATAAACCACCTTTTTCATCGACCACTGGAAAATGTATCCTAGGCTGACGTTCAGAATCGTTTTTTGTATACAATGATACCTACCTATAACATTGGATTCAAATTTAATAATATAATATCCATTATAGTGACCTACTATACAGCAGAGTGTTACTCACTTAACCACACTTTGTATGTATATTCTGATTGAAAACGGTAAAAAAGACCGAGGAAAAAAAGTCCGAACAAAAATTAATTGAATATATTATTAAAAATTAAAATTACTTATTAATTATACATTATTTATTTATTACATTTAAATTAATACAAAAAAAATATACATAACAAATCACATGAATACAAAAATTATTATTATATAATACCTACAGTAGGTAAGGTACCTAAACCTAATACCTTACAGTGTTACTGCAGTGTTTAAACTGACGTAAAAAAACAATGTATACATATAATGTATAAACTATATTTAAACTTTAAATAAAGTTTTTACATTTTAATATGAATATTGATATTATTCCTAGCATCCATAGTGGAATACCTATATAATATCATTGTGTATAAACCTGTCTCTATAGTAAGAGTGATTAAAACATATTATTTGAAAAAAAAATAGCTATAATAAAACATATTACTTTAATAATTAACAAATTTTATTTTAATTTAATAAATAATATATTATATTTAAATAATTTTTCTCGGCCTTTTTTCCTCTGACTTTTGTTCGCCGGACCTTTATTCCTAATATCTATTATGAATTATGATGTATGAATTAATTTTTGAATATACATAAAATATAGGTAAATGTATAATAGTAGGTACATCATAAATACAAGACTGATATTTTTAAAAAATATTTCTTTATCTTACACTTCTTACAGAATTTGTTTTTCAAACTTTTTCCTAAATGGAGTTAACAGTGTTAACACTATGTCGATGATGTAAGAGATTACTTAGGTACTTTTGTATATAACCATCTCTCCGTAGTCACAATGTTTTTGATGCGCCTAATAGTCTGATTATACTTTTACAGATTTGAAGTTACAATTTTTAGCTATTATTTATTTTTATAAGAGCCGTTATGTGTTCAACAATAAAAAAAGAATGAAAAATACTCTTTTATGTTTATAATCACGAAATAATATTTAATTAACTAAGAATTATTATTATTATGTACGAAATTTATGTTATTAATATGCACAATTGAATAATTAAAAGTATATCGTGATCTTCCGGTTAAAAACCACTGATACAGTGATGCATAGTGTAAATAATAATAATAATAAAAAAATCAATCAGTTATCATCAGCTATTATACATCATACACCGCACAACAGTTAAACAGACGAACAGTGGCACGAATTTATGAATGAATGAATGGTATGCGATTATCATGAATGACTCAATGATGTCGTCGTACGAGTATTTACTATTGTGTACATTATTATACACGCATTTTAACTATTGACAATATATTTCATCGTTTTCATGACTCATCTCAATTTGGCGTTTTGCGACTGCATGATGTTAATAGTCACATCACGCCAATTATTTATTCAGTGACATTAATTTCTTTTCAAACAAAATATCACGAATAAATTAGAACAAAATGTAGGTATGTAATTCTATTTAACGAATTTCTATCATACTATAGCTGTTAGGTTAGGGCATTATAACTATTTAATTTTTTTTATCTCAGTCATTAGGATTTTAATTTTAATATTAATTGTTTACGTTACATTCTTACGGTATAGCGTTATTCCGGTACTATCTCTGCCGCGGTCCACTTGAAAGCGTAAGTAAATTATTTTGATTTTAAAAGACACTTTTTTTAAACACAATTTGGATTTAAGTGCCTCGGTTTAGGTATATTTTGTATATTGTGTTTACGTAACAAAATAACATCAGAACTCACATGATAAAATTGAATTTAAACGACGTATACCCATTAACACACGCTTAAATAAATAATAGGTATCTACGTCATACAATAGAAGCAACGAGCAGCTCAAGCGATAGAATATTATGTATTTGTGTATGATGCAGTAGCGTATTTAGGATTTTGCCCAGGGGGGATATACGTTTAAAAAAAAGCGGGCAAGTGGGTACCACTCTGCTGTACATTAGGTGCCGTGTGGATCACTATATATTGTAGGACGGTTAAATTTGAATCCAATGATAATTATCATTGTATACGAAAAACGATTCTGAACGAAGA
>VUJU01003743.1:8123-23540 GCA_009835225.1 Aphis craccivora | reverse complement strand
TTTCGACTAGTTATGCTGTACACAGACACAAAAACAAAAAAAAAAAAAAAAAAAAACACACATCATTGTAAAATCAATACATTCTTCACTCCGTTCAGAATCTAAAACAGTATTTAGGTAATAATAATAACAATAATTTTACGTATAGATATATATTTATACTACATTTAAATTAAGACTGAGAACAAAATATATTTTAAAAGAATCTTTATCATTAAGAATTCATCATCTAGTAAGTTCCGACATGTAAGATAAAAATAGACGTTAAAAAGTATAGTCGTTGAAAATTCCTATCTGTTCCTCGGCGTTTTTTATTGCCTCATTTGGCCAAACCCCATATTCTCTTTACATTTAGTGTATAATGTGGTTTACAATACACGAATCCATGATATTGTACTCTATGATTATAAATTATAATAAAATCCTTCTAGTAGTTCAACATTATATTAGGTCATTGTTAGTTATACATGATATATCGATAATATGGGTAATGTAAAACCTGCAGTAGCCAATTACTGTATATATTGAAAAAAAATATTGAAAAATGTCTTGTGATTTCTAAAATATTGACCGGTTAATATTAAAAAAACCACACATTTAGGTAATTAGAATGTTTACTAATAGTATGGACCAAAAACGTTTCAATCCCACTAAATAATAAAATATATCTACTAATTTTGTATTTTATAAGTACTATATTATTCATCATTATATAAGATAACTATTATAATATATGTATTTAATCAAGTACCACCGAAGTAACGGTATATAATAACTTGGGATATTTAAACAGATATAAAGTATGTTTTAATCACAATAATTACATTAAATTATGGATAACCATCTATTTTATCCATTCTTACATTAAGGCACTAAATATCCATCGACTCAGTGTGATAAAACATTCGAAAATATAACTAAAAAACGAATATTTGGTATTTTTCTAACTTTTAATAGCACTTAAAATTTAATCAGCAAATCATAAAATGCATTAAATAATTCATCATCGTGCGTATTAATAATCAAATTTCGTTTAATGTGACAAAATCGGAATTAAATTTTATTAAACGTTTAGTTTAGTTTAGTAAGATATAACACAACTTGAAAGACACATTTTGTTATTATTTTTTTCAGTGATAAAGAAAGTTGAGTTAATTTATAAAAGGCTAATTCAAATTATAAAATATTTTTAAGTATATAAGATGTTTAATTTATTGAGCTTGTTTAATATATTTATGATACTTAAAATTATTTTTTTAGAGTCTTTGAAAGAAATATAAACTTATAAATTGTGTAAAAGGTTATTAAGGTTTATTTCATCGATTTTCTCAATACTTAGATTTTTTTCATATTTCATAAAAGTTGTTTCTTAACATAATATATTTATAAATAATATTATTATTTGTATGACCCATCATTTAATATAGATTTCTAACATAGATTTTAACAAAAAATCAGTAAGCAATTCAAAGTTGACAAAAAAAAAGTAAGTACACAAGAGTAAAGTTAAAAAACTTAAAACTATATGATCAATAGTCATTAAACACGAGTAAACTTTTGATACTAAGATTAGCATTATAAATACAAAAGTTTATAGTTGAATACTGTCTCGAGCAGTCAGGCACGTATTTATTGTTAATCACAAAGTGTTTATAGTTTATACACTATGATATGGATGGATGCCTTTGTCTAAATAATAAAATAACACGTACTTATCAAAATATTACATTTACATTTACATGTATAAATTAAAATATAAAATATACTGGATCATAACAACAGCATAATATTTTATTTCTTATAAATGATAATATTCCTAAAACATTTTACTATAATTATTGGCTATTATACTAAACAAACTTTAGTCTAGATACCCATTCTAATTCAGAATTTTTCACGTAATTTAATTTATTTATTCTTTTATATATAAATAATTGATTCTATTCTAGATCACATTTTTTATTATTATGAAAGCATTACGTTGTTCAATCTAATTGCTTTCATTTTTTCGATATGATTGAATACGAGGGTTTTGAGGACCATTGTTATCCGTATAAATTGCAGTTTTTTATACTGCTAATTTGTTTGAAGAGTAAAATTAATTTTTACACCTTTTGAAATAAATTATTTTTATTTTTATGTTTTTTATAAATAATAATAAATATTATTGTTGTCTTGAGCATTTTAAGTTAATAAAAGCATTATAATAGCTCATTCAATTACCTATATATATTGATAAATATTCCTTTTTACTTGATTATAACGCAATTTTCGTAATAATCATAAATAATGCGTAGATCTTTAGATTATTTTTCTCGATTTAATTTGTTGTATTGTGCAGGTTTTAAAATGTATTATCAATAAAGAGAAATGGTTTAAACTAAAATGTGTTTTTGAAATATTATATAGAAACTAATTTCATTCAAAAATAAACCTCCAACTTTATAAAGATTAAGAATTTGTCCTGTTTAAGGCTTTAAACTATTTTTTGAACTAATAAAACTTGGATTCATGGATGATCTAAAAAATTTGCATTTATAGACTGCATGTGTACCTGTGTATCATATCTATAGAGATATTATACAATTATTTTTGGACATATGTTTAGATAAAAGAATTAAGACAATTGAATTTAAAAAAGGTATTTTTAAATCAATTCATGAACGAATTATTTTTTTCAAACAATTTTTGTGCGTTATTATAGTTCCAAAGCCCACTGACATTAATTTTATAATAATTTGATTTATACTAAAAATTTACATACATTAAAAAAAAAATAATTTTAATGGCTGTCAATCGTGGACATTAGTTATATGAGCAAATACAGTTTATGGTACAGACATTTATCACTAGAATAATGGCTTAAAATAATTGATTTTATTATTACTTTGACATGTTTTTATCGTCATTTCTCTATAGTTGTTAATACGAAAAATACGCCAGGTATAACCATGGTTACTATAGTAATGCATGTCCGACTATTACTACTGAGTATATATAACCATAGTTACTACAAAAATTCGAGTTTAACAGAGTACCTACCACAGAGAATATTATATATATATATTATTTTTTTTTTGTTCTATATAATAATAGGGGACGATTGTTGTCTTCAAAACTCAAAAAAATAATGATCTTTTTCGTTTTATTATTTTTCTTTATTGGTATATTATATCGTTCACATTCGCTGACCTAATATATTATATTTTTATTCCTATATACAATCGTGTGATCTAAAAAATGTATTGTTGTGCTTAAATTATTTTTAAAATTCCTAATTTAAATTATTTCAATTTAGACATTTGTAATTTCGCATATTGAGAAGATAGATTATTACTCAAAGTCTTAATGATATGTATGTTTAGTTTTAACTAAATTTAATTTGAACGTTCGGGACAGAACTTGTAGACAGTCAATAAGAAAATTAACTACGTTTATGATAAATACGCGTATACATCCGTGTACAGTTGAGAGTTATCTTTATACGACTATGTAATTAGTGTTGAGTAAAGTTACAGTATAATATATATATATAATTATTCATGCACTACAGTATCTGTTTAATTTGAGTTTCAAAACTTGTAATTTTCTAAAAGATCACCAATTATTAATAAATTATGTATAAATATTAATTATTATAAATTATAAAAACATTTTTATTAATATTTTTATATATGTCCGTTTGCTATCTTAAAACTATATATTATGTAGGTACGTAATGTATTAAACGAATTCTGTTGAATGCACAGTACAAATATTCTTATTCGTAAATTACCATTGAATAAACAGTATAAGATGTGGTTCATTTGTTTCGTTTTTAAATAAATACGAGTATTATAACATATTGGTACCTAGCTATAGGATCTAGCTATTTATAAAACTTCATGTTTTACAAATTGGATTATATCACAATATAAAACGTTATATTAGTATTAATATTACTTGTAAAAAATGAGTACCTATGTAGACAATTTTTTTAAAAGAATCCAGCTATTCTGTACTTTCAATTTAAAATCAAATTTTTTTATTTTTTTTTTTTTATCATAAGTCTATAAGACTATTTATATACCAACTGTAGTCAACAAATAAATCGATCTTAAATTAATTCGTTCTCACTTATCTGTAGCGTTAATGCAATGTTTATTCAATATAATTGGATCGTCAGCAACCACAGACATTCAATTTAGGAAACATATACTCAAATTGTGTCAATTAAATATTGACGAGGTACCTCAATACCCGAATGGGCTTACCGTGACGCTATAATTTTTGGAAGAGAGTGGTGATATCACATAAAATTATTATTAAAACGTCACATGCAAACCAATAATATGGCTCGTAATATAGATGACATGCGAGCTTGCTTTACTGCCGGGTCGCGCACCACCGAGTTTAGCGGGTGGTTTTTTTCTGTTGATTGATGGGCGTCGGCCGAACTTTTCCGACGACAATCGCCGCCGCTACGGGACCTCCGCAGTACAGCGAGTGATTAATTGCGAAAACATAATTTATATATTGTATATGTGTGTGTGTGTGTGTGTGTGTGTGTGTGTGTGTGTATGTTGCGTGTATACTTGTGAGGACATATTATATTGTTCACCCCGCGGGTATACGTGACTTTGGACGACAAAAATGGCTCCCTCCGGACTGGCGGCAGCGTATTGTTTTTTAAGCAGACAAACGATGCAAGGATTTTGTGGGTGTATAGGGGTGGGTATGGTGAGGATGGTCGACGGGTGTTTCACCAGGATAGAATATATATGTTATTATATACGGTAAGCCCACCCTGCAGATGAGAGACGACAGCTGCCAGTAGAGGAGTACATTTAAGTATGTGTGTATATATATATATATTTATAACAACCTGTATATTATATTATACGCGGTCTACATGCAAGGTTTTCGTGATATTCTGTTTTTGACATAATATATTAATAAACACCCACGTATATATATATAGATACACGGGTGTGTGTGTGTGTGTTAAGTGTCATTGGGTACTCGTACATTTACCTGTTTCATTTTATGAAATAACGACCAACCGTATTAATACATAGAATATAATATAGGAAGGTAATATTAAACTGACGACCAGCATCGCATTGAATGGTGACAGCTGACAAGTGACAACGGTTTGCGCACAATTTGGACATTTTACTTGAAATTTAATAAACACTGTTTGCACACATAAAATTGAACATTTATAAAAAGTATATATTATGCACATTTGTGCGCATTTTGATTTATAATATTATTCTTATTTAAAAAACATATTAAAACTATATTTACGTAAAAAATAATACTTCAGTAAATCATTTTTTATATTGTTTAGATAAATATGAACTGTATTTGAAATGTTGAATACACCGAAGTCCTAGTCTGATTGTAATGAAAAACAACGGTCCAATAGTGTAACTACGATTAATTCAACGGCGATGATCCGGGCTTTACAACTCTATTAACAATACCAATTATAGGTACCAGGTTAAAAATCAGAAACATAAATTATATTACCAATTTTTCGCTGCAGAAATAATCAAAACTAGCACACTTAAATCACAACTATCCTCTCAATACAAATATGTAATTGAAAAAAATTGAAAATTAATATTTGTCACATTTCGGTGATGGGGGGGGGGGTAGAGTACCTAAAAACTTCGGTGTACTATTACAACATTTGATAGGAATTTATGGCTGCACCCACTATTCAAATGATACTCTACGTTGGATACCCTTATATTACCTAAATCTAAACTAAATACGCTTATGCATGTATATAAATGCAATGCATTATAATTCACATAATAATAATATTAAAACTCTACGCACAGCAGGATGCGCAATCATTTTGCTAAGGTTTCACTGAGATTTTTTGAAAACTATAGCCATATCATAATATGAAAATACAATAAACCCTAAATAATAAATAAAATGCACAGAGAGAAATGAAACTTTCCATTCCTGCCCTGAACTTGTGAATAATAAAGTTGACTTTGTATATCCCACGGCTTTAGATCTAAAGCCGTGGTGCATCCTACTTCGACCGCGTACATCGTCCACTGGAGAAGGTCCACAAGACTGGAGGTGATTAAAATTCGTTTAGTCCTTGTATAACACTATGTATTTTGCACGTATAATATTGTAATTCGATTTCGTAAACAGTGCGAAGGCACAAAAACGATAGGTGTTAGCCAGTAAATGTACTAAATCTGAAATATTTAATTTGAAATTGTTCAATTAAAACATTTCAATGAAATCATAAAATATGTAAAAAATATTATTTTTAATATCTTGATATGGATAGATGATTTGTATTGATTAGTAATTAATGATTATAATTTATAACAAATATTAATAATCAATGAATTATCAACGTTGATAGCCGAGGAGTTCCATAATTCATGAATAACATTTTTAATTGTTATTAGTTATAAGTTTATAACTATATCAGTTATTATATAAATTTAACATTGGTGAAAATTAGGTAAAATTATTTGAAAAAGGGAAACACAATTCTAAATATAGTATAAAAACAAATCGTACCACATAAAAAAAATATTTCACTTTCCTCGAAAAAACATTGTATTATAACATTAATTATTAACATTACATATTTACATTATTAATACTATACAATTTTTTTTTTTTTAATTAATACATTTTGATAATTAAGAAAACTTGGAAATTTTTTGTTAAAAATTGTTGGCATTTATGTTTTAATACCTTTAACTAATCTCTATATTGAATAATCAAAAGTTCAAATAGGTACTCCGATATAAGAATCGATCACAACCCTCATAGTGATTAGTGGTAGGATTTTCTACACAATTTAATTTATTTTTATAGTACCTACGATACGTGGCCCTGAATCGTGATTAGAATTTATACTAATTATTCATAAAAAATAAGTAATAGTTTTTTTTTTTTAGTCAAAATATTTAAACAATTTATTATTTTTTTTAAATTTTAAACTTGCTTATAATGTTTTTTTTTATAGTTTGTAAATTTAAAATACCAAAATTATTTTTTATCACATTTCGGGTGATTAGAACAATTTTTTTTTAAGAAAGTGTCTAAGATTCTTATTTGTATTGCTTATTTCATATTTGTTATGGCTTATGCCTTTTGGAGTCAAATAATAACGTTAATATTTGTAATTTGTATAAATACATTTAATTATTGAGTATTAATAAATTTTTCCTTGTTAGTAAACTAGGTGCCTAGGTAAGTCATTAATAATAAATATGTAATTATTATTAACGTATAAAACTAGTATCATTTTAAAAAATAGATAATATTATGATTTGAAATAATTATCAAACCATATAAAATAAAATATAAACATAAATTATAAAATATAAAATGTCTTCAAAATATTATTCAGTGGTCAGCTGTTTTATTATTTCTGAATTTCCGATGGAAGATTTGATCATGAACATTTTTAAAATAAGCATTTTCTTGTCATGAAATGGATAAAATATAAGTTTATTTCATGAACTTAAGTTTGAATAATATAGTAGGAATATGATGGATATTCATTTCATAAAAAAATACGATTACATTAGTGGGTGCTGCCAATTATAGATATTGTGAATAGTCCAAATCATTCTTTGTCCAACTTTTTAATTTACACAACCATGGCGTTTTTAAAATTGTGCGCGCAAATGGCAAATGGTCTATTCAATTTCAGAAAAATATCCGAAACGCTCTCAAACAATAATTATTAGTTATATCGAATCTCCACGACGTGACGAAAAATGAAGATGGACTTTATGTGGGTAGTTTAATAATTGACACGCAAATTGACTTTTCCTTGGAAATACGCGTTGTGATAAAAATAACGAGCTCGAAAACTCCGCGTGAATAGGTACTTATACCTATACATACTTGTACAATTGTATATGTGTGTGAAATCATTTAATTTTGTAACGATTGCACGTCCATCAACTAAATATATATATATGTATATATAGGTATCATTCTAGATAAAAGGTTAACATATGGCCAAGCACCACTAAACAAAAACTATCAAACAATTCAACTCTCGT
Source organism: Aphis craccivora (assembly GCA_009835225.1). Classification (NCBI taxonomy): domain Eukaryota; kingdom Metazoa; phylum Arthropoda; class Insecta; order Hemiptera; family Aphididae; genus Aphis; species Aphis craccivora. Next base: position 15,492 of record VUJU01003743.1, on the reverse strand, counting down.
TTCCATATATTTCGGCCTTTACTAAAATCTAACACGAGTTTTGAAAATAAATTACTCATATACAAATCATTAGTCAATCGTTAGACAAGTATGGTCATATGACATTCAAATTTGGGGCTATGGTAAGCCCAGAAAGCCACGAACATATAAGTTTAATTTGATCGTAAGTATTAGTAAATTTATTATTTCATAATATCATATAGCTCTTAATCTTCTATCATCGATAAAATATAATATATATTGACATATTGTTAATTTATATAATGTATATTTTCAATGAAAAAAAAAAAATCAACTGAGCAACACAATACGCACACACGCGTGCGCGCTCGTATATATATTAAATAGTATATTTACTGTAATTCTTAACAATTAATTATGGCTCAATGATTAGAGCATTATATAATATTATAAAGAACAATATGATATTATAACATTCAGCCGAGAAAGCAATTATTTGAAAAATAATAATTAATTCAAACTCTGGATTTGGAATTATTAAGTAAGTTAATATCTATACTCATTACTCACAGTTACAGACCATATTTTTTGAATACCTAGGTACTTAGATTGTCTATAGTCGTATAGGTACTCTGTATCGTTTATGGAGCATCATTTAATGATCATGTATTTACATTTTTTTAACGAGAACTATGCTTTTTCACTATGAATTGTAAAGCAGTAATCCAATTTAAAAATATTAATGTACCTATACAAGTTCAAATTTGAAGGAGCACCTATTTGAATTATTAAACTTTATAATGTACTTTAAGAATAAATAATAGTCTATGACAATAAGTTAAAAAACATGGGTTCTAAGACAATTAATGAACTATATAGGACATAGGTAATTGGATTATCCATATCGATAATATTATAATCATTTTCTCTGTATATTTAGTATTCAATAATTACTGAACGAATTATTACATGGTAATAATATGATATATTGTATATATTACATTGTTTATACTATAGAGTTACTACTAACCTTAGTATAATACTACAATAGTGCATACTTATTACTTATAATATAAAGCTAAGTAACTCGACAACTACTCTAACTTATAGGTACCTAGTTTGGATTTTGATGTGGACACAATAAGGTTTACAAAAAAATTATCTGATCATGAATTAAAAACAAAAATGTTGTTCTCATTTGAAAAAATAAGTTTGATTGGCAACAGGACTTAAATTGGTATTATGCTAAAGAATTAAAAAAAAAATGCTTTATTATATAGTCAAAAATAATGAACCCATGCTAGGTGAATCACTCTGTATGTACTGAAGCTCTAATTTATTATTGCGTGTGTCAAGTCATGATTTGTTGTGTATTCGGTAAAAGCAGAATAGAGGGTGACAAACAATTACTATTAATGCGTTCCTGCAGTATTAGAATAATAATAATGATTGACAACCGATATTTTTTTACGTTTGTTTGTTTTACATGTAATTAGATTTTTATTTGTATCTATATATTATATTATTGGGGGAGGGGGGATTCTGTCAGAAATATCTCTAATGAAAAAACTATTACCATAAATGTTAAACGTTTTTTTCGTTATGTAAGTTAGTTAATTATTTATCGATACTTTATAGAAGTAAAGTAAATTCTAAATTCAAATTAATATTTTGTAGTAGTTTTGGAAATAGTTGGAGCTATTTCCTTTGATATTGGCCTTTTCTATGTTATGATTTTATTGTTATAATAATTTTAATTATAATTTAAATAAACAACAATAATAAATAACATTTATAACAATTATTTAACTTTTGTTGTATAATATAATAATATTATTTTATTGAACTTAAAAAACATCAACAACAAAGGTTTTTAGTTTTTGTGTTAAATACATAATGGATGGTTACTATAGCTAAAATTACAATATTTGTATGGTGTTAATTATATATTTATATGTAAATACTATTAACATTAATATTGCAGTTTTCAATAACAGTAGGTTTAAATATTACTGCATAAGTCGGGTTTTCTTGGAAAGGATAACATATTTGATGTGTTTTCGATGTTTGGCCCCAGAGCTTCGTACAAGTTGGGTGGGATGTTGTGTTTTCTGAGCTCTGCGGAGTATTGATAGCACTCTGTTATTATATGCTTTACTGTTAGTATAATCCTATTATATTATTATTATGGCTTTGGCTAACTTTTTAATCGTACAAAATTAATTTTTATTTCATTGAATATTTAATTATTTTTTCTTTCTAAGTTACATGATGATTGTAACTCAATAATTATTGAAATTAAGCTAATAATTGTTTATTTTGCATTGATGAATTTGTGCTTTTTCTTCAATTACATAAGAATATAACTTGTATAAAATAAATTTTATTACCTAAAATCGACACTTATAAGCTGTGAGAGGACAAATATATTAGCACTTGGTGGTGAAAGAGATAATACGGAAATCGTGAATTAATTCCTTTCTGCGTATATTCTTACTGTAATGCATTTTAAATTATTAAACTGTTTACCTGGATAGCAATATATTATAATTTATAATATATATACATTGTATATACTGTTACTGTGTACTGTCTCCGAATTTGGCAAAGAAGTGAAATTGTTATATGTTAATGTATACCGATCTAGGTACCGTTAATATATTGTAATTCGAATGGAGGCGCTTACAAATGGGCTAACAACAATCCCCTTAGTAACCGAAATCAAATTGATTCAGCTAAATGGGTCGTTATAATTTATAGACTGATTGTATTAGAATAAAATTACTGGTACGATGTTGAGCTTATTTAATTCTCCATTTTTATATACTTTTCCATTTTCTATTTATACACACTTTTAAGTAGTTTAAAATGTATCTAAATAATTTAAAATTGCATTGCATAGGTATAGTGAAAAATAATGGTGTTGAAAAGTTTCAAATATTTTTACTGATATAATATTATTACTATGACAAATTCGTTAAATCTTTAGGTTAGGTCAAAATCTTAAATCGTTATTTATCTAGACAAAATATACCCAATTATTTCAACTTGAAATTTCTAAACTATTATTTCATATTATTAAGCATAAAATATAAATATTATAATATGCCGTTGTAAGAGCCAAACTAATTAAAGTATTACTGAAATGTTGATCAAAATAAATTAGAATAACTAATACTAATAATTACTTATTACTAAAAAGTATAATTTTATATTATTTCAAACAAAATTAATAGTTGTAAATTGTAATTTAAATGTCAGTTATTTTTCAAACAATAAATTGCTATTGTACGTGGTGCTATTGGTCAATTTATTTCAGAAGATAATAAAAAATATTAAGAAGGCAATTTATAATGAGATATTCATTACTTTAATATTTAGTCATAACTATTATGTTTTCATTAACCCATTATTTGTTAATTGTTTAGTATAGTACCTAATCTATATACATATACATCAATACATAAATACTAAAGGAGACCAGCAATACAAATGGTTGGTTTTTTAATTAAAAATTTTTTTATTTATATTATTAGTATGAAATATACAATTAAATTAACTTTTTACTAATTTTAGTAAAAGCTTTATCAAAGTCTTAGCCGTTTAAATGTTTTTTTTTTTTAAAACGATTATTATAAATGTCTATACATTTAATTTCTATTTTATTGCTATAAGCATTATGGTTCTTTTTTTCAAACTCAAATATTTTTGAAAAAATAAAATACTATATTATAGCTGATTTGGTCGTGACTCGTGAGCAGCATATTTTTTCTGTAGTTTACTTAAACTTAAATAATAATAAAATAAATAAATAATCACGATTTGCAGGTGGCAGTGGCGTCGACCGTCCGCGAGTGCTTATACCTATAATTAGAGCAATTTTCTAAACTCCTTATCCCATAACATTATGTATAAAGTATAATCTTATAAGTTTTAATGAAATTCTGCTAACCAAAAAGTGGAGAGAGAAGAATCGTTAAGCGCAATTTTTATTTTTATCGCGTACCTATCGATTTATAGTATTAATGCGATTGGACATATTATTCTGTAAAATATTATTTTCTTCTTATATTGTAAAATACATTTCACGCGATGACGCACGCTTCCGTGTAAGTGTGTGTGTGTGTGTGATGAATAAAAGCGTACGTTTCTGTTCGTCGTATGTATAATATAATAATATATATGGTTTTGGACGTCTGCGCGTTAGATTTTCAGTTCGAATGAAATATCGAATGTGTGAAACACGAATTCGTCTCTCGCACTATACTATTCGCAATAAATCAATTGGTCGAACGACGCTTGATTATACACTGCAGTAGGTATATTATACATGTGTAGTATATATTTTTCTCTTCGACATTTGCAGGATTTATTTAGCGGAGTAATTTTTTTCTCGTCGACGATCCAACAATAAAAAAAAAAAAAAAAACTAAAACACTCTCGAAATTTGCTATGTATATAAAAAAAAAATCAGAAAAAGGAAAAATAAAAATTGAAAGGAAGTCGTAAAATTAGCTGTCATGGTGCGCCAATTGCTTTTTTTTCTTTCCACTGTAGTATATATAATTGTACATGCACTCTCAGAAGAGTCGGAGGGGGAGGGAATACAAAGTGCTTTCAATTCAGCGTTGCCTCTATAGCTATACCTCTACATAGCTGCGCGACCAACGGTCCAAACGCATCACATCACCACCTCCAGCACTCATGGCCCAGAAAATAACCGACGACGACGTTGACAAGGGAAGAGGGGTAGGTGGTGAGTATAAAGTGGCTTATGAAACGGTCGAATAGAAGTGAAGTGCGTGCCGTGGAGGGATAAAATATAAGGTGCGGTCGGACTACAAGTGGTGCGTGGGCGACGAAGGGATGAGACACAGCCGTGCCACTGCATGTGGTGTGATGTTTATTTTGAACGTATATATATATATATATATATATATATTATACGACCGGCCGACGGACTTTTGAACGGAAGTTTTTAATTAATTGTCTATTCAACAAGTTATATGTATAGAGAACGGTGGCGGCAGGACTTGATGAAAATGGACTATGCCGCCGTGGATAACGGTCGGCGGGTGAATAATATATTATAATGGCTGCAAAGGGCGCCGCCACTCGGCCGTGTGGGGGCGAGGGGAGGGCCAGGGAAGAGTATATAGGACTTCAAGGTGGACGACGAAGACGCGGCGGCGGCCAGGGTTGAAAGGAAGAAAAGTGATGAGAGCCGGGCAAGAAGGTACTCACATCATACATTATATAGGTATAAATGTGTGCGGGGGAGGATGAAGGATGGCATAAGGACGAGGGATGAGATCGGCACTACTGTATATGACTGTTATATGCCGACTGTTAATGGGCGGCCGCCGCTTTCGGCCGAGCGCCACGGTCGACGGGGGGGTGTGTGGGGATCGGCCGGCGGGGTAAAGTGATGGGGGCGCGCGCGGGCGTTAAGTCGCTATACACAACGGCGTATAGTCGTCGTATACGCGGTACCACGGTGCATAGCTATATATCGTGCCCTCGACGATCGTCCGGCTCGGCTGCGTTTAAGCACGAAGTCAGACGTACGCGCACGGTCCCCGGGCTCTGCACCCCGGCGGTCGACTACCGGCAGAGCAACACCCCCGCAACGCCGTCGCGTCACTGTGCTTTCACACCGACTTCCGCGCGCACAAAGCACGCACGTCACATCGTAGTATCGTATACACATATATACCCACACACTCGCACCCACATCACTCGGGCCCATTATCGTCGCGCGATATATACGCGAGAGTCCGCTCTCCGCACGCCAGTCGCGCCGAACACCTATAACCATCGTATAATATAATATTCTCCTCCACCGAGTCCTTTTTTTTTGTTTTCTAAAATTTTATTTACTTTTTTTTTTTTCGAGCGAGCAATACACCCCCCCGGTAGCTGCAGCAACAGTATAATACTCGCCGCGCCGCACATCGCCGGGCGACTCCGTCAGAGACGCACGTCGTCGTCGTCGTTGTCGCCGTCACAGTCACCGCCGCCGCCGCCGACCGCCTAACCACCCTCAGCCGTCGCCGACACACGGGGTGAGTATAACTGCACATAATAATATTATTATTATTGTTATAACAGTCGTATGCAAATTACGTTGGTTTATTATTATTATTATTGTTTTTTATGTTTTTACGAGTCCTCTTCGCGAATCCTCATTGTTATTGTTATTGCCCTGTTGCGCTCGCTCATCTCCGCGTCGCGGTCGACACTTTTCAAATTATTTTTGTCTCTCGGTATATTTTATACATTACATATATAAGTTCTATTATATACTATTATACTTGTTGCGTACGGTTTTTGTGACGATAATAATATTATTTTTCCGTTTACACGCGCCTTTGCGGAATATTGTGTGTAATTACCAGCCATAATAGTTTCATAAAATATTCTAATTTTACGATTTCGTTTGCGCGTTTATCCCTTAAGAGTTATAAATCATATTATTATATACGGGTAATTAATATTTTTAAAATACTACATTTATTTTAAATATCTGCGTAAGCGATATTGTTGTTAATTCTACGCAAATTCGGTCCGTACATATTTTTTCTTGCTTTGTATTATAATATATACTATTATGATTGGCAGGTATTGTGTTAAATTATTAAAAATAAATAACTTTTTGCGATGAAATATTGTTTTATTAAAATATGCAAACTGGTGTTTGACGTAACGTGGAATAAAAACTGTTGGTTTTGCATCACGATTTGTCACCGTCAGTCGTTAGTTTCTGTTTTACGTGCGCATATATCGTAGTAACCATTATAGTAGTTGGGGATCCAAAAAAAATATAAATTTAATTTCCTCGCTATTTGTAGTGAAATATCTTACAATATTATAAAATCGTGCTGTGTATGTTGTTTTTTTTTTTGTTTCATTTATTCTTTTGAAACAATAAAAACAAAAATTGTTTCAAAATTGAAGTTTGGAGTTATTTTCTGGTAATAATAAATTGGATCTTGTAGATACGAAAGTCAAAAGTACAAAATAATTATTTACTTAAATAATACAATTAGTAAAGAAATAACTAATGCCAAAAACCGGGAATATTTACACAAACATTTTATATACTTAAAAATCAATAATCGTAGATATTTGATATTTATTTCAAATATTTATACTAGACATTTCAAGTTATTTTAACTATATATTTCTGTTGTTAATTGGCATTCGTTGGTAACTATACATATTATGTTGGTGCTTCTAAACTTTGAATAAACCTAATTCAAGTTTGAACAGGTGCACGAATTGTTTGTAAAACGACCAGGTAAGTCGGTACCCACAGTTACCGGTCACCATGCAATTGTATTATAAGCCTACTGCACCTCATTAGTTATAGTATTTTAATTAATGATAGCGTTTTGATATTAAAGTT